>LDMZ01005210.1:0-13449 GCA_001455285.1 Sphaeromyxa zaharoni
AAAACCATCACGTCAGGAATGCCGAGATAGAAGAAATGAGTATTCGGATTTTAAAGCAGAGTTTGAACCATATCATAATTACTTTTATGCTTACTTTAACAATTTGAATCCCGGTGAACTTATGAATAGGTTTGGACAACCGTCTATAGATGAACTCGATATTTTCGATGTTCTAGATCGATCCTCTAGTTATAGGGAATTTTTGGAAAGCGTAGTCAAGGGCACAGGGGCCCAGTTATCGCATAGTCCTGAAAAAGCAAAAAAATTGGCTGATGCATATTTGCCTTATGTAGAGGCAGCTGAAGATGATTTTGGTGAAATCATGGACCGCCGGAGAATGTGCGCTATCCTTTTTCCCGATGAATTCTCCAAATAAAATGAAGTTGGGTTGCGAAAGACTTTATAATTATTTAAATTAAGTGCATGATACATTATTTTAATTTTTATTTTAATATGGACTAAATTTGTGACTAAACATTTTATAATATTTTGATCAGTTGGAAAATCTTAAATCTAAAATACATTTTTCTGTTCCTGCAGGTTAAAAATAAATATATATATAATAATTTTTAAACTGATAAAAAAGTTTATGATTTGATTTCTCTTTAAAACTTTATTATTAGTAGGAATTATCGGTAGTACAAATTTACTTGCTTAAGTCTATTCAGTGGAACAAATTTTGCAGCTTTGATATTTTGAAGCAAAAATTAATTCCTTACAAAACTTATATAGGAAGAATGGTCTAAAATGCAGTAGTTAACTTTTAAAAGAGGTCTATATAAATACTGTTCTTGTGGAAACCTCAGGATGTTACGAAGTTATAAATGATGTAAAAAACTTTCATAAGAAATGGCGTGATTTTTGCTAAAGCCGAACAATTTTCAATTTTTTCCCATTCCTTTCTTTCCAGTTACCGATAAATTTGGCAAAATAAATTTTTAATCTCATTTCAGTGTCAATTTTCTGATGTTGCATGATAGCATTAGCGTTCTGTACCAAAGATAAAATCCTTCAACAAAAATGTTAAAAAATGCCCTTTACGACGAGAGGGTGCTGCCGAGGATTGTAATATAGTCAATGGTATATCTGATGGTAAAGATTATGAATTATAGTAATTTGTTTCTGTAATTACATACAAAAATTATATTCAACTGAATTAATCTCCCATAACTATAATATAGAAAAACTCTGTTTTTGAACCAACTATGCCTTCGGTATTTCTTTCTCGAAAGTGTTGTTCATTCAATAACCGATCCCTAAAAATTAGGTTATTTTATTCTAATTGTGCATTGAATCTGCAATTTAACGTCAGATATGATTACAGTACTTGACTTATAGATAAACAGGTTTCAGATATTTGAACTTTTTTGTTCAGAGCTTTCCATTTCACCAAAATGAAATCTATATATGAAATGAAAGATTTCAAATATTCATTGATATTGATAGTTTGTAGTTTTATCTCAGTCAGCAGCCAGTATACGAAAATAATATTTATTGAAGCAATATCACTTTTTCATCGAAAATAAAACACTAAACTCTCTTAAATAAGCAATAATAAATTAATAGATATTATTAAATTAACTTTCTGCAGTTATAACTTCTATTGGAAAACATAAAGATCCTGAATCAATTGATTGCAAATATTTAATATAATAAAATACCTAAAAATCCATATAAAAACTTCGTGTACTTTTGACTTTGTTTGTTTTAAATGTGTGGATCATATTATATATGAAGCTGTGACTTACTTTTTAAGGTTATGAATATTTATATATATATTTTCCTTAATACAAAAATATTTAGAAATGCTTTAATTTTTTTCATATTTTGTTGTTCATAGCTTGTTATTGTTAAATTATAAAAATGAGGTATTTCTCTATCGTATTAATTTAAAATCATATTTCAGGGCCTTTTCTTTTTTTTTATATAAAAATTTTTTTATAAAAAGTTAAAATCATTACAAAAAATTATTTTTTATATAGTTGATGTGCCCCAAAAAAGAATGAATGAAAATCATTCATTCCCTATGTATGGCCATTCAAAGCCTATTATAAAAAGAGTGAAATAAAATTATTTAATAGGTAGTCTTTAGTTTTACAATAATTAGATATATTTTTAATCAGACATGTCGAGGTCCAATCAAGATCCGTGTTTGTGGTTAACACGGAAACTGGGGAATACCCTGAGGAGTACCTAAATATTTAAAGGATATTCTTGAATTTTTTTTATTTTTGGCGTTCTTGCATATAACCAAAAGTGAAAACAACTTTCAGGCCATTTAATATTCTAAAAACACAAGGACCATTACATAACAGATGAAAAAATTTGAATAATGTTTCTCAACGCTCCCATCACTATCCTCTTTAGTGTTAATGAATACAAATTTTAAGGAAATTTTCCATGATATGAATTAGGTTTTATTATAATTTTATAACGTGATGAAATTAAATCAGTAACTATTCTTGAAGTGAAGCTTGTTTGTAATTATATTTTTTATCCCTGCATAAATATAAATATGGAATGTGTGCAGCTGAGTTTTTTCAAATATCTTTTTGTTCCATTAAGCAAAAATCCTTCTCAATATAAGAAATGTATAAGCCAGTTCAAAGCATATCATCATCAAATAATCCTCCTGAAATCCGATTTGAACATGAGTTATGTAACCGTTATCATAGATCCTTTTGACAAACTGTGTAATTTCCCCATTTTCATGAAAGTATCCTGATGAGAACAAATTTGAGAGCAGGGGCTTTTGCATATTTTTGACGCAAATCTTTACTGATTATTATTCAATAATAGTAGGCCCTAAAACTGAATTTTATCGTTCGGTCTAGTTATTTTCTTTGGAACAATCTGAAAATTTTGTTTGACGTAAATACATCTATAAAGGACCGGTAATTGTAAAAATATTGTGGCGTCTTATCAGTGCAGACCCAGCATGCAGCCGCCTAAGAGAGATAGACTTTAGAATACTTCCCCTACGCTGAATAAATATCCAATTATCCGCTAACTTGAGGTGAAAAGGATATTTATTTTAACACAATAATAAAATAATCTAAAGTTAGGACGTCTCGTATCTTAATTTGGAAGTTTCAAGTACCAAATAATTGTTGATTTTTGGTTATGGTCGGATATGATCGATATATCATGATCCGATAATTGTTTCACGATAATATAATTTAAGTTAAAAACCTTTACTAAATACTTTTATATCTCTTCAGAAACTTTTTTATAAATAAAATGAAGAATTACAATTGATAAAATGTCCACTGGAATTATTGAACAAAATTAATTTTTGTTGTTGAGTTGTTTTAAGATGAAAAATATATTTCTTATAGCAATTAAATTTGTTATTACGTTGAATATTTCAACGGACGAATACAAAATTGAAAAGTATCCACAAATCAGGATATTCCAAAAATTCTCGTTTAACCGGAAAAATGCAATATAAAACCGGTATTTTGATCATTTTAGTACTTTTTAAAATATTTAAATTTTTACTAAATTTTGATTCTCAATTAAAAGTTAGCCTATATATAAACAACGAATCAAAAATATTATCGAAAATACCTTGGTTAATGTTTTTAAATTTAGAAGAAAGGATCTGTCGTGCCGTAATTACACGACTATGCCAGAAATCCTTGCATTTAGAAGAAGTGAACCACGCTGCGGCGAGGGCGGTCGCAAAAACTCTGACAAAGTTATTACTGTTACTATTATTGTCTGGATATAGTTGATACCATGTCATTGTTTTCAAATTTTATTAAAACCGGTCAACCTCCTCGAGCGTACCGTAGGATCTTACATGTAAATCCATTAAATACAAAAGTATATTTTTTTCAGAGATTTTCATAGAAGAGTAATTTTATTCAATTATGAAATAAACTTTTAGACTCGAATTAAGGTATTCTAGTCGATTATGGAGACAGAAAATTTTAAACTATGAAAAATATGAACGGTACCCAGAGCTAGCTTGAGGCTTTTTTGCTAAACTAAATAGATCTTTTATTCATATTAAGAAATTATTTATTTAAATTTAAAATAAAATGATAATAAAACAAGGTTTACTTTAAAATGAAAAAAATAAATATTACTTGTTAAATTGTAGTACGATAAGTAAATACCAGTTTATGTAAGTAACCGACTATAAATAATATATCTCTCAGGGGTGCATGAAAACGTTCCTACCGTTTATAGTTTGCACAATATAAAATTTATTTTCACCTCTAATAATGTATTTTTTAGTTTATGATGTGGCAGATTTCATCAAAAAAAGATTATTTTAGGTATATATCTATTCCTTTTAAAATCTTTCGAGGTGGATCAATATACTTCCAATTAGATGGATGAAAAATTGGAAAATATGTAATGAGTCGTTCGTTGATTCTGCCCATCCCATTTATTACTCTTTGATTACAATTCTACATTTCAATTGAAAATAACACACTTCTTGAAGAGATTCATCCATATTCCAGCAACCTACATAGGTACTTTCGAACCAATCCATCTTCAAAATACACAAAAACACGTTCAAAATTTTCAATGAACCCATCATTCAGTATAAAACAGAGCACTTGACATTTTAAAAGTGGAGGTTAAAATCCTGTTCGCTTTGATTGGTCTCAGAATATTCCACGATTTTTCTTCAATATTTTGCCTTAAATGAACGAAAAATCCATCTATTACAGTATCTTATATAATATTAATAAAATTTATATTGGTTTTTTTTAAATCTGCATAAATGTATATTGTTTTGAATTTTAACATAGTTCCATTATGTTACAAAATTGCACATAATTAATCTGATTTTATTTTTTCCATCCAGGTTATATAATAGGATTTTGTCGTTCAGCTTACTTTCACAAGCAAGATCAATATTTGAAGGATAATTTAACCAAAATTTTTTTCAAAAAAATTCAAACATTATTTGCATTATGGTATAGGAAGAAGGAAGATTTTCTGTCAAACAATGGTTAACCAAATTTCCAATATGATTCGGATGTTAGAAGTTCTTCTAAACGGTTAGAATTGAAAGGATATTGAGTTATTTTATAAAACTTTCATTATTTTGAAAACCTCAATGTATAAATGATTCAATTCCGGATAATTGGGTAGTAATAACAATAATAATGATTATCACAAGTGATTCGAACTAATTTTTTGATTAAGTTCATGAAAGAGTCAAGCCTAATCATGTGCTATTTTGGTCTTATATCTAGGTCCTTTACTCACAAAACCATGACATAATTTCTGCTTCAGATATAATATTTTCTTGAATAAAAATCCATTTTTAATGAACTTTGGCGCCTATGTAAAGGATGGTAATATTGGTGATATAACGCCGTCTATTTCCGGCTTATCAGAAGGGAAGGATTGGACCAATGTGGAAAGATTTTTAATTCGAAGATAACCTGTATGATAAATTATTATTATGCTTATAGTTTGGCTTCACATACCCCCTCTTTTCGCTAATACTTAAACTATCCGAAAGATTTTATAATAAAATATGTAAGCTAGGTAGTATCAAGGAGGGGGTGCAAATGAACTATCAATTTTTTAGATATAGCAAATAAATAAATTTATATATATATATATATAGATGGGTAGGCGGTAGATTACCTTAATGGTATCTTCCTAACAGATATTACATCCATAAACAAAAACTATTGTAATAAAATTGTAATTTTAAAGTCCGAACGAAATAATTTATCGCGTTCATATGCCAACCTGTGGCAGGTACTGATTAAGGAAAGAACTCATTACTATTAGCCAAAGAAACAAGAAATATTACCTACACGTAAACATCCGCAAAACTATCGACTTCGCCGCCCGCCTATAAGAATTTTCCAGGTTTTAGTTGCAACAATATAAATAAAATGATACTGAAATATTGTACAAATGCACCCTCTACTGCCCGTTATGGCGATGAGAGTTAATCTGAGCTTGTTACAATATATAACTATCTCTGAATGTTAAATTTGAATAGCAAAATACCACCAACAAAAGAACGGAATGATGATGATCCAGCAGTGGCAACTTAGCCACAGTGATATTTTGAAAATACTAATTGAAGCCATTTTGAAATATTATGTTCAATTCAATATGTTGTTTTAAATTCATTAGGTAATAACGCCTATAGTTTACATTTTTATTTACTTAGAAATTAAATGTTATGTAACAGTCTTTGGTATTTCCCTGGTACAAGTAATATCATGATTACCTGTATTGGGTATTGATCATCTGCATAATTTGATCAAAATATCTGTTTGAATATCTGAATGTCCCATTTTGGGTTCATGTGATGTCCTTAAAATTTTTATTGAAAGCGTAACAGAATTTTATGAATATTTTGTTTTTAGTTCACTTATTAAAGGTATATTTGGCGGCTTTTCAGGAAAGAATTCAAATATAAAATATTCAACCTAACCATGGAAGGCTAATGCTTATAGATCTTGATACAAATTATTAAAAACACAAAATATCGATCATTATTAATATTTGTTTGAAAATCCCAATGAATCAGTTATATCATGTCATAAACACATTTATCTATCATTTCAAGTTTAAAAAAATGTTATTTTTGAGGTATCTTAAAATATTTTTAATTTAGCTTAATTTAAATCAAATAATGTACATAAAAATATACATAAATCTTAAAAACGTGAAAATTTTACCTTTCACAGTATTAAACATAACAGACAGTAAAAATAATTTTTATAAAGTAAATTAAATGAATGCCATTTAAAAACATGAGGGTCGTTAAATCATTGTGAAGACTGCGTTCGGTGTAAAGATTATTGTAGAACAGGAATTTCATCATTAAGTTTATATATATTGTATAAATAGCTGCCTTTAAATATTAGGCTTTCAACAAAAAATCTTAGAAGATATTTTTGGAAATTTATACCACCATCTTTAGCACAAACTTAATAACTATTTCGATATATTTGCTATATTTAAAAGCATAGTTGCCCCATTGCAACAACATATTCTCGTAATTGGGAGTTCTAGCTAATTTCAATTAAATTTCAATCGTATATTTCTACAATTTCTTTGAAAAACAGCTATTGGTTTTTATTGTGAGATAGCACGTGGTTATATACATATGTTTTGGCTTTCGTTATTTGCCTGTAGGTTCCTCATTATTTTTTGGTATTTACGTTCTTTTAATATTTTTGTGTAATAAAAATACGACCTCATTTAATTACATGGCAGAAATGTATGATCCTTAAATAAACATTAAAACGTGTTTACGCATGCATATTAATTCTATCTAATAGATTTAAATTAGTTTTGAAACTTTTTAATTTATAGAATTAAATTTTGTGATAGAGAATACGTAATTAAGTTCTAGCAAAAAATATTGAATGTATGTTTATATGAAGAAACACTTCATACGTTATCGATCTTTCATTATTATCATTTTCTGTGCAACAAAAACCTCATAGAGAGGATTTTTCAGTACTATTACCTTATATCCTTAAAGAAAAATATGGCTACACTTAGATGATTAATTAAAGATAAGAGAACCGGAAGTTGCATTTTATTAACGAGTAATAAATGAACAAAGAATCGCTTATCTGATAATATGGACTGATGAGTGATTTTGAAGAAAGGTTAATATATGATAAAGGCGATTGATGAAAGGATAAACCATGGAAGAAGAATAGCGAGTATACGAATTTTGTTACTAGTGCCAGACTCCTAGAACTTGGTTTGTGAGCGCTCTACCATGAGGGGATTAAAACGTAGGAGATCTTCGATAAAAGCTGCGGAGAGTCTGGGAATTGGTAATAAAAAGTCTATCTATGAAGAAAGTGAGGACAGCGACGAGAAAGAAGCCCCATCGAAGAAGGTCAAAATTCATAAGAACTTGTTAGAGACTCCTGAATACAGGAAGAAGATCAAGAGAGATGCGGGTCTGAGAGTTCAGTTTTTGCTGGATCAGACGGAGGACTTTTCCAAGTTTCTTGAAGGATCTGATGCCCTCAAAAAGTTCAACACGAAGAAAAAGAGCAAGGAAAACGTCGATTTTGAGGACATCGACAGTGGATCGAACCAGCTATACTTTCAACAGTCTCCCAGGTATATTGAGAATGGATCTATGAGGGATTACCAGCTGATTGGTCTCAACTGGCTGATCTCTCTCTATCGCAAGGGAATCAGTGGGATTCTCGCTGACGAGATGGGTCTCGGTAAAACTCTTCAGACGATCTCGCTTCTTGGTTACATGAAACATTTCGAGAACGTGAAAGGTCCACATATTGTGATTTGTCCGAAATCAACGGTCTCAAACTGGATGAACGAGTTTGCAAAGTGGTGTCCGACGTTATCGTGCATTGCACTTAATGGCCCAATTGACGTAAGGGAAGAAATGTGGAAGAATCAGATTTACATGGGCAAATGGGAGGTTATGATCACGACCTACGAGCTTTGTCTCAAAGATGCTAAGAAGCTGAAGAAAATCGCTTTTAGGTATCTAGTCATTGACGAGGCACATAGGATTAAGAATGAAAAATCTAAACTTTCCGAGATCGTTAGGATATTTCGGTCTCAAAATCGCCTGCTTCTAACCGGGACTCCTTTACAAAATAATTTGCATGAGTTATGGTCTTTGTTAAATTTTATACTTCCAGATATTTTTGGAAGTTCTGAAAATTTTGATGTATGGTTTGATGATTCCGAAATTTTGGAAAATAAACAGAGTCTTATCAAGAAGTTACACTCAATTTTGCAGCCATTTCTGCTACGACGGCTTAAATCTGACGTTGAGACCAAATTGTTACCTAAAAAGGAAATAAAAATCTACGTTGGACTTACTCCATTGCAACGTCAATGGTATAAACAAATTTTACTTAAAGATATTTCGGTTTTAAATAATACAGGTAAAATGCAGCGATCGGGTTTAATGAATATTTTGATGCAACTTAGAAAATGTTGTAATCATCCTTTTTTATTTTTTGGTGTTGATTCAGATGAATCTAACTATTGTGGGGAAACTATTATTCAAAACTCTGGTAAGATGAGAGTTTTGGATAAGCTACTCCCTCGACTAGAACAAGAAGGGTCCAGAGTTCTTTTATTTTCTCAGATGGTCAAAGTTATGGATATTATTGAAGATTATTTGGTATGGCGAGGTTATGAATATTGTAGACTTGATGGACAAACTCCCCATGAACTGAGAACAAAAGCTATTGAAGAATTTAATGCTCCCAATAGCAAGAAATTCATCTTTATTCTTAGCACTAGAGCAGGTGGTTTGGGTATTAACTTGGCGTCCGCAAATATTGTTATTATATATGACAGTGATTGGAATCCCCAGGTGGATTTACAGGCTATGGATCGAGCACATCGTATTGGACAAAAGAAACAAGTTAAAGTTTTTAGATTCATCACCGAAAACACCGTTGAGGAGAGAATTATGTACCGAGCGGACATAAAGTTACGATTGGATAATATTGTTATTCAACAGGGTCGATTAACTGATCAAAATACTAAAATTACAAATAAAGATATTTATAATATGATCAGACATGATGCAGCAACAATCTTTGCCTCCTCGGATACCCCTGTAACAGATGAAGATATTGATGCAATTCTTAAAAAGGGAGAGATGAAAACTGACACGATTCAAAAGGAATTAGCCCATTTAGAAGAGAAAAGTCTTCGAAACTTTACTCTTAACCCCACGGAAAGTTTATATAGTTTTGAAGGAGAAAATTACTTGGATAAACAGAAGGTTTTACCTGATGTGTGGATTGAACCTCCTAAGCGGGATCGAAAAGCGAATTATGGAGTTGATAATTATTATCGTGATGTTTTGTCCGAAAAATCCTCATCAAAAGCTCCCCGTCCTTATAAGCAACCTTTGTTACATGATTTCCAGTTTCTAAATCCGAAACTGACTGAACTTTTCAAGAAAGAAACCTTATATTATCAAAAATCAATAGATTATAAAGCAGTAGCAGATCCAGAGAATCCTGATGCTGTTGATGTTGCTGAGCTACAGAGACAGATTGATGAGGCTCAACCTCTAACTGAAGAGGAGGTTGCTGAGAAAGATAAACTTATGGACGATGGATTTATTAATTGGAGCAAACGAGATTTTACGCAATTTCTCAGGGCCGTTGAAAAGTTTGGTAAGGATGATATAAAAGGAATTGCTAATGAAATTGACGGTAAAACATTCAAGGATGTTAAGATGTTTGCAAGCGTATTATTTGAGAAATACAAAACTATATCAGACTCTGACAAGGTTCAAAACGCGATTGACAAAGGAAAAATGAGGTTGTCAAGAATATCCTCCACTATGAAGCTGATAAAGAAAAAAATGTCAAAATATGAGAACCCTTGGATTCAGCTAAGAATACCATATGGAACAAATAAAGGAAAAGGTTTTGCTGAAGAGAATGATAGGTTCATAATTTGCATGGTTCATTCTTTGGGTCTAGAAAAAGAAGATGTTTATGATAACCTTCGTATGGCTATTCGTTGCTGCCCCGTGTTCAGGCTGGATTGGTTTTTCAGAAGTAGGACTTCAATGGAATTGCAAAGGAGGTGCAATACTTTGATTACATTGATTCAACGTGAGCTTGATTCTTGTAATGGTAACAACAATAATGGGACCACCGTTAAGATTTCTAAAAATTCTACTATGAACGGTGATGTGGATGATGATAAATTGAAGCGTCTGGGACTAAAGAAGAAATCTGGATCTGCACCAACTGTAATATAACTCTATATTAGTTAGCTTATTTAATTTCTTTATTGCATATTTTATGCGGGTTTCACTCCATCATTGACCGTTTCAGCACACTAATCAGTGGTAACTTGTGCACCTAGGCTAGATATCTCCTACATTGGTCATACTGAAAAAAATTTGGAAGCGTACTTGAAAAGGTCAGTTGTGATCTGATTTTATGCTTTCGAATATTTCTTGTTCGTTTGACTTATTATTTAGTAACAGAATGCCGCATCTCATCCATTTTTATGTATCGTGAAATAACAAAGAACATGAAACATTAATTTAGATCATCTTTTGCCGACCTATTTAACTGGAATCTATATTTTGGTCTTCACCTGGAAATTATATATATTTTTTATAAATTTGACTTCCTTCACAAAGTCCTAGGGCAGAAGTGGGCAAAATATTTGATCACGGGCAGTGTTTATTTAAATTAAGTGAAAATACAGAGCTCGTACATGTACTTTTATAGTGGTGTAGATCTATATGAGCATAATTGATAAGTATACAATTTTACAATTTTGTGAAAAAATTCTTCTTGTAAGCAAATTTTTTTTACAGATTGTACCCATAGGAAGGTGTCGGCGGGCCGTAGTTTGCCCAGCCTTGGCCTAGGGTTTTGAAGCACAGATTTTTATATTCGAAATTTTTTAATATATATCTATATAAATGTGAATAATATTCTTAGAAAAAATTTGTCCAGGTTTTTACTTTAATAGCCATCTTAGAAGAGTGCTGATTTGGTAGGACGCTGTATTAGCATCATAAATATAGGTTTAATTATATATTTTAATTAAAAAGACCCGTTTCGATCTTTACAACAAAAAAAAGGTAACAAATGTTCACACCTTTTTTCAAATTTAAAAATGAGGTATTATTGCCATTTAACATATTAAAATTAAATTTATAAACTTAGGATATAAAATAATGGTCTTTTGCTGAGAGTAAATGTATAAATTCGTTCTACTATTGTATCGATAGTTCTGAATGCTTGGTGAACAATTTTTCATTGAAATGAACATGTTAATTTAACTCAATAATGGTTGTAAACAAAAAATCTATCCCATTTTAAATATATAAAGTACAATCTCTGCTGTTTTGTATGTTGAAAAGATAATAGGAATGACAAATATTAAAATTAAACAAGAATAAATCATTACGTTATAAATTTTTTATATGCAATTGATTCTATATATATTTTCGATCTAGAAAATCCCTTTACCTAAGAACGGAAACAAACAGAATTATACGTCTTTCAAAATTTAAATTAAATACACCAGGAATTGCTAGTATGTTGAGTTTAACGTTAAAATGTACCGATCTTGAGGTTTCAGAACCATATCCAATTATCCATCCAAACTCTAAAATCTGTAAACTTTGTTATCCTCGGAACACTATTTTGCTTATTTAATCGAATAATTACGTTTATTAATGGATAATAGAGGCTTATTCAAGGGTACGTAAATCATTTAGATTGAGCTATTTTTGAAATGATTCGTTGCCTTGTGATTTGTAAGTACTCCTGCACTACAACGTAACATACAAGGCAATAAATTTGTTAAGTATATCTCTATTTCATGACTGAGGTAGATACACTCTATATTTTTCCAAAAATGTCTATCATATAAAAATTGCTAAAACTAAAAATAGCATACACTATTTACATTAGTGAATTATGCAGTGTCGATAAACAAACAAGATAAATGTCAATACGAATTGGATTCAGTAATAATCTTGTTTTCCCACATATTAATTCATAGATGCTTTGTTTAGAAAAGATAATTCTTAAAAAACTTTTTGTCGTACGTCCCAGGCAAGCGGCCATACTTGATGTAGGCCGTGAACACCGATTTGGTTTTTGACCAGCCCGTTCTGAACTCAGAATCCCAACGACCCTTGCTCTTTTCGAGCTGGGCAGATGGTACTATTGACATAATGGTTTATTCGTATAAATTTCAAAATAGTCTAAAACTAGCGTGCTACCCCGATTCTCCCTGTCTATATCCGTTTTACTACGAAACACGTGTCACCACACCTTGATATATTTTATTAACCATTTATCAAGTTTGTTAGTTTCTTTTATTGTGTTTTTCTTCTGGAATTTAAATTTATCTTACATATTAGTGTCAAAGGTTATAGGATTAACTCCCTATGTCTCTGCGCATTGAATATTTATACTAAATATTAAGGAGAATTTTGTGCCAATAGTTCCTGTTCCGAGACCAAACGACAAGTCGCATTCTGGCGGTGTTAGCTGGGCATTTATTATGTACTTTACAGTGAGATATAATTTGTTTTTCGCCTGAGATGATATTTTTGAAGATTGTTTGATTTTTTAATAAAAGAAATTTAACGATGTAAAAACTAATTTTTAACCTCCATGCCACACTCGAGAGAAATCATCGTACTTATCTTTATAAATATATATTTCGGAAATTTTTTATTGATACTGAAAATAAATTAGACACAAATTCTTAACAATCAATATTTAAATTTTAAATCTTTTAGAATAGTTTTCATATAAAAATTTGAATAATTAAATTGAAACATTCAAGACTAGCTGATTGCTTATAAGAAATTATTTATACATTTATTTTGAAAAAAATTAAATATCGCATAGTTCACAAAGAGATTTAAATTAAAGAATTGTCTTCAAGCAAAGAATTACTTTTATTTTATACTAGCTTAAAATATATATATATATA
>LDMZ01005266.1:0-12599 GCA_001455285.1 Sphaeromyxa zaharoni
TGGCGGTTAGGAAAGTTTGGCGGTTGAGACAGACTTTACTGTACTATTTTTCTAATTAATTTGTCGGTTAGGAAAGCTGGCGGTTGAGACAGACTCTACTGTACTTGGAGGATGAGTGATCTAAAAAATTACGTTAAGGTTAAGTCGAACACAAAAATTCCATAAGTATAGCTTTTGTATATTTATCAAAAGCGTATTATTTAGAACAATTTTGGAGGCTCGTATAAATGAAATGTTCTGTCCGCTTGTTTAAATATGCTTGGAACTTTTAATCTGGTGTTCTACAAAAACTAAAAAGAAAACAGGACTTTTGATAAACAATAAATCACTATTTATATTAAATCAATACGAAACTGCTCATGGTGCATAAAAAATAGCATATTAAATCGTTGAAAAACATAGAATTTAAGAAATAATTTAGGAGGATCACTTATAAAACATCGATTATTTAAAAAAAATACAAGTCACGACGTATTTAACCATATAGTCTGTATCAAAACGAGTCTTAGAAAGAGGAAATTTAATCAATAAAACATTTTTAAAAAATTATATAGCTTAAATTGAAAATACGTGAGATGTAGATCATGCGGATAGCTAGTATTACCTTATTATATAATAGAAGGTTCGAAATAGTCGTAAATAAGGCGGTAAAAAATAGCTTTGACCAACAAAGGGTATGCGTGATATTCCGACACAAATCACGTAATTCATTGAAAAAGACACAAAACACGCATGTTTTTTATATAAAAAATGGTACATTTTTAGTTAGTAATACGACTTTTAGTATCAAGTTCCTTGATTATGAATAAGAGGTCATTAATATATAGCCTTCTTGTAGCAGGTGTTGGTATACTTGGTTATAAAATCTTCCAGTTTATAGGGATTTTTGTTACTATAATAAATTACAGTTATTTTACTGAGAATCCAAATAAGTTCCCCTTCATAAACGTTGCTGAAGCTAAATCCAGACCCAGGAATAATAATTGCTTTCTAACATATTTTCCTGAAAGTGGGGAAACTCAACGACAATGCAGTGATATTATGAAGTATGGATTACCAGGTACTCAAGATTGATCCTTTTCTTATTGATTCCAGGGAATGAAAACATTCTAGTTCGTGATAGATATATAATTTCATACAGTTATAAATTTAAACAAGCACAATGGTCTTTAGAAGTATTTGCAGATGGAATGTCTTTCTATATCTACTTAGAAGCTCTCTAAGTCGAAAAAGAAAGTTTTTGATCAAGATGCGGATAGAGGAAAATGTAATTTTGCAAGAGATCCTAACATACCGATGATTTTTTCTGCGTCTAATGAAGATTATAAGTGTTTAAATGATCAAACGATTAATTTTTATAGGAATAGTGGCTATGATCGTGGTCATATGGCTGCTGCTGGAAATCACAAAGTTCATCAGACTGCCCTTTGCCAAACATTTTGGTTAAGTAACGTTTCCCCCCAGATAGGTATGGAATTCCGACGTTTAATTAAAATTAATCTATTGTCATTTTTTTGTTTACTGGATTCTTTTCCAAAGATTGTGATACGTTTAACATTTGCCAGCAATTTGTCCTAATTTCAATTATAATGATCAACCCGTAATGTTTGACATTGGATTTTCATCACTAAAAAATACAAACCTTTAACGTATTAAGGAAATCAAATTTAAATTTACAAAACTGACTTATTATTTATTAAATGATACTTTTTGATTCATGGAAAACTCAAAATTCTTATTATGATAATGCAGGGTCAGTTGTTTTTGGTTTAATTAAAAAAAATTTAAAAGAACGATGTAACAACAATATAAAAATGATAAATATTTGTTTAATAAAACTTTTTGCAATTGGTTAATAAATTAGTTTCGAATATTTTTAATTTGGTTTCGTGTATATGTGGGATTATATTGACAATAATCAAAATTATCAATAAAGATTCTTATAATTACCTTCACGTCGTGTGTTAAATCTGAATTTTACATGTCTAACCACTTTGAATCATATTTCAAAACATAATAAAATAAAAAGTATATTATGTATATTGAAAATAAGAAGAAGCATTTTTTTCTTAAAGTTTATATTATAAAAGCTTGCAAATATTTATTTAATTTTATATTCGTAGAAATATCTTGTGTACTTTATTATCGATGTGGGTAAACATATCAGTACATGAATAAATGGAATTATCAACATTCTTCAGCTATTTATAATTTATGCTTGTTATGTCGCAAGCCAGGGCCTTTTAACCTATATTCTGTGGAATAATATTTTATGTCTATGAAAGTGTTTGAATTAATAAGATGTATATTTAGTCTGGTTCACAGGAACACGTACCTGCCATTTAGATATCGGAAAGATTCCTTGATTCATACCCAAGATGGTTTTATAGTAATTGTTTTCCGGATATGGGTTGATCGCATCAACATTAAATACCGAGAATTTTGGTATTAACTTCAAGAGATAACAGTTAGTTCCAAAAGACAAATACCTATATTTAGTAGGGTTAGTGTTAACTGCACGTTTGATGGATCGTTTTTTATTGTTATTAGATTAAATAAATATGTTCACCGTATGTTGATGTACGAGATAGCTTAACTTATGTCTTATTCAACACAAAAGGGTTAAAATTTAAATATCAGCTTACTGATTCTTCACCAAAGAGATAAGTCAAAGGTAGGGTTTTTTGCTCTAACTCCATGGAAAAAAAGAGTTAATTTTACATATTCAGGAACTGTTTGTGTTATTCGAATTATTTAAAACTGTTTTAAAAATCTTATAACATCTTTAGGGTTCGTTTGTGTCCATCAAGTATATAAGACAGTCTTGAATCCATTGTTTAATCAAAATTTTTAATGTACTAATTTTAAATATCATTAAAAAAATAGAAATCTTTTTTAAATAAAATAATTAGCTTCTTTTATATATTATTCTTTTTAGATGCTGCACATATTAGTTGAATTTGTAATTACCTACTTTTTTTTATTTTTAATCTAAGATAAAAACCCAAAATACACTTGAATATTAGATTTTTTCAGTGACTTACTGAATTTTAATATTCTGACTTGGCTGACCGGTTGTCATCACATCGTTATTTCAAACTTGTATCAATATTGAAGAGTTACAGAAATTCTTGTTACAGGGTGTAGAAAATTTGACTGACCAATTATGTGTTGTTTTAGGTTATTACTCTAAATTTCATCACGAAAATTTCAAAATTTTTGATAGAATGTACATTTCATTTTGATAATTAGATGCTCTTATTAATAACCAATTTAACTAGATTCTGAGTTTAAGATTCATTTAAGTATTATCAGTTTTGCTTAAATAAATGTACCTAATAAGGGCATTAACGAGAGTGAAGTAGCAATGTCACGCTTTTTTGAAAAGTCGATTGCATAAACTACGCACTAATTATATCTTACTGAATCCTTTTTATTTACTATATTTTATATATACTTCAATTTTTATCTAACATAAATTTTAAGATTTTTGGTTAAATAATTATAATATATTATCAGGGTGTATCTATTTTTGGGTCCGAATACTTGAAATCTATGAGCTGTGTTATTTTTTGTATTTTACTTGTTGCTGATCAAAAGATATTTTATTTTATAAAAATAATATAACACTATCGCTTTCGTTTTCAGTAATATCGTTTTTAGGAAAGGGATTTAATCAAAATATCTGGGAGCAGCTTGAATCACATTCTCGTCAGTTGATAAAATTATATGACGAAGTTTATATATGTACAGGAATTCTGTTTTTACCAAAGTTGTTGCTTAGTTTAAAATTTTTTATAATTTAAGACAAAATGATACAACTGGAGAGAGGTTTGTGCAATATAAAGTTATTGGGACGAATAATGTTGCAGTTCCAACTCACTATTTCAAAGTTATTCTTGGTGTAAAACCTAGCACGTTCGAAGTGCAAGTAAATTGTAAATATGATGGTATGAAATGTTTAAAGAGTTTCGTGATACCAAATGAAGCTGTTTCTGATTCTATTGAACTTGAATCATTCCATGTTCCGTTATCATATATTGAACAAAATGCTGGATTAATATTCTTCCAAAAAATAAATCGCAAGGATATTGTTGAAATTAAGCCTGATATCAGAGTTACCCGAAAATCAGTATCTAATCAGTAGATATTATTTAGCTAAATTATTTAAGTCATATTTTAATTTTCATGTAAACATCAAAATTTTTCGATGATTTGAGAAAAAATATTGTTTACCAGAATCAACACTTAAAGAAGATAAAAAGATTTACTGTATTTTGTTAATATTCTAATTACACAAGATTAAAAGGTGAAATATTTTGAATATTAATAGACCTGTGAAATAACAATCTAAGTCATATATTCATTGTTAAACATTAAAAGTTGCTTAGTTTCCTTTTTTACTTTTCTTTTAGATATTATGTGTTAAATTATCAAATAATTAGATAATTCCTTTTTTTTATGTATTTTTATTTCCGTTATCTGCAGGACTAAGGGCTAATATTTTTATCTATTGCCAGTATATTACCAAACTATTGTTCATTCTATTTAAAGACTAATTTAAGTAATTTTTCGAATTATTTTATAACTAATTGATATTTTTCCCAATATATTGAAAAAGTTTATTTTCTTTCCAAAAACCAAAAATGGCATATTCAGCTTAATCACTAAGAATGTGATAACGAAGGGAATAAAATACGCTTTACAAACAAAATTCGACTCTTTAAAACTCGGATCTGTGCTACCACGATTGAGATATTCATTTTTGGTCTATGAGTGATCTAAAACAAAAATAGATAATTATTTTTCATTGGACATGATAAAGGCGAGGTTTGGGAGTTGTGAAATTGCAGCTCCATATGGCAACAATTTTATAAATGTAAGTTCCTTGATTTGCGATTCCTAATTAAAATAAATAATATAATTTTTTTATTTTAGGTTATCAATTCCATTATTATCCCACAGGAGCTGGTTCTGGTATCAAAAATAATTTTCACTCATCAAATGGAACGTATATAAGCATATATTCAGGTACATTAACTATTAACTTAGTCAGCATGTGTAACTTGCTTTAGGTGTAAAGTAATTTCGTTTAATAGCGATTAGTTACAAATCGCTGAAAAAATGTCAAGCGTATATTTTATAAGGTATGAAATAAAACATTAACAAACACATGGTATTGTAATATATGTAACTTCACCACCTGCATTGAGTCGGAATGATATTCACTTTTTATATCATAAATAAAGATTGCCTGATATAATATTCATATATTTCTAGCTTTCAGGACATATGTTATCAAATATTGTATGTATATCTGCGTTAATAATTCTCCTAAACATTTTATTACTTTGTTATAACTCATAAACTTTTGAGATTTTATTTTTTATTATCATGAATTATTAATTAAGAGAATTAGGCTAATGAATTTAATTACTTAATATAGTATTTGTAATAAATCCAAAGGTGTCAGAATTGTTGGCATCTTTTATTTTAGATAATTAGTTTGATTAAGTTATTACAGTATTTGGTGACTAATAAAATTATATTAAATATGTTGGTTTAAATTTCGAATGAAAAGAAGATCAACTAACCATTCATATAGCCTTAAAATATCCTTACCATGAACAATATATAATTGCTATCTGATTTGTATAGTGTCGATGTAAAACACATCATCATATCTGCAATAATGTATATGCTCTAATTTCGAAGGAACTTAATATTAGATAGAAGAGTAATAAAATAATTAAAAAATTAGTTATGGGAAGAATATATCAAGAGAAAATATGAGGAAGAAAATAGGGTTTGAAGAAATTTTTCACGAAGAATATTAACATGAAATATCATCCATACTTGAAATTTCACAAGTTAGTAAAAAATAATTACAAATCAATTAAAACAATAAAATGTAAAGTAGGTGCATTCAGTCATGGCTCGCATAAAAGGAACCAAACAGCATATCCAATTATGATATTGTCGTAATCTCTCGTAGATTACAGATAGACACTCACGCTGGCGGTGGGTGTGCGGTGTACTAAAACGTCTTAGTAGATTAGCCTATTTGTTTTACTTTTATATTTCTTCCTCGGAACCTCAGAGGTTCCGTGGATAAATACAATAATATATATCTTACTTTCAAAATTTTCTCTCGAAGGATCTCTTTTCGCAAGCACTGAGTGTGCTTAATATTAATCCCAGCTACTACGAAAGTTGATTTATAGTGTTTAAGTATGAATTCTTAAAGAATATATTTTTAATTGCAGTAATAACAACAAATAGATATCATGACCAATTAAGAAATCATCATATGCAATTTATTAAGCATACTAGGTTCTCACCTCTTAGATCATTACATTTGGAGCGGGTTCAAGTATTTAAAAAAAAACTCAAAAATGATTTGTTAAGAGCTTATTTTGCTTTGATAATTAATATTTTTAGTTCTATATAGTCGATAGCATTTTTAATCCATTGTAATTCATTCCTAGCCTCATTAAAATGTTAATTACAATTGAGCCATCCGAAGGTGATTCTAACTTGCAATTTTAATTTAATCGAGTAAATAAATGCTTAAATCGTTATTGTGTTTTAAAAAAAATTTTAAAGGAAAAAATGATATAATTGCTATGTACGGTAGATGTTAAATTTAGCTCAAGTGAGCAAAGTAGTATGTAAAACTTTCACTGAATGTTTGGTAAATAAATTTATTCGTATCGATTTATCTATCACTGCGAGGCTAAAACAACATACAACCATAAAATATATCTTTTAATTCATGAAGAAAAAATAAATATTGGAGTGATAAATTAGCACTGTTATTGGTGATGATGAATTTTGCTAAAAGGTTCATGAAATTCTTCACCTCGATAAAGCTTATTTGAAGTTGAACACAGCGAAACTACAAAAGAAACTTAAAGCTAAAACTAAATACCATGTTTTATAATAATTTAGTTATTACTTTTTTAATCACTTTTCTTAAACCTATTATACTCTGTCAGTATAACACGTATATACCGAAAATTAGCACCTATTATATATTTCTATTAGACTTTCTAAAAGAATTAAAAATTTTATTATGAATATTTATATAATAATATTTTCAATATTTGGTATATTTGGACTATTTTTACTCGTATTTTTTATTTTATGGTGCTGTTCATATATGTATTATGCGTCGAAAGGGGAAAGTCTTCCGTAACTTTTGCAATATTTGTATTAATTATCAAAGCCCAGCTTCCAGTCGACCTTATTATGCTAGAATATTTCCAAGAAGAAATCGTATAGTTGTTATAAATAACCCAACATACACTCCGAATCCCAGAGATGGATATAGCTTATCTCCAAACCCTAGATGCTTCGAAGGTAACAGTCATGAATCTGCATATCCAAATCCTTCTTCATATCAGGCAGGTAATTCAGCAGATATCAATTACTTACATCCTGATTATCAACATAAATAATAATATATTTTAGCTTCCTTATGTATCATTGCTTTAGTGTTATTACCTGTTTTGTGCAAACTTTGTTTATTTGTTTGATATATAAACCATTTAGATAGGAAATCTATTTTTTTAATGTAATTATAGAATAACACACTATATGATCCAATTATAAGGCATTTGCTAGACAAAGTCATAAATAGTACTCACGCATATCTAACTTATTATTTTGGTATTCATGTTTGTTGCTCAACACAGAGTTCATCATTTTTAGAATTCATACCGTCAATATAAATTAAAATTATGGTTTTTGATATAAAACCGTTATCTAAAGCAATTTTAAAGATTCAGGAAATGAATTTATAATCTTGTAACAGAATTGTAATATTTATAATACTTCAACTTCCAAAAAAGTCATAAAAAGCTGATTATTTTTGCCTCATATAAATAAGGTTGCAGGGATCAGTTTTGTAGTCTTCTCGTTTGTTAAAAAGTTTTTTATATATTTTAAAACAATGATTTCTCTTATTTTTTGCTTATAGAATCAATTACTGTATTTAAAAATTTATTTGATCTACATTTTCTATGAAAACATCCATTTTTGCTAATCATCTTCCATCCTTGTACCGACCTCTGTACCCTCTATTGCTGTAAGCATGAAAAAAATAATTTAATATTCCGCAATCAAATATTTCAGTCAAAGATTATAAATTAATTATAAAATCTCTGTTTTTAAGAGGGAGAGTATAAATTTTCAATTATACTATAAATCGGACGTGTCTTAATGGGTAAGCTCAATCATTGACAGTGATTTTCTTAGCCTTTATTAATTGCAATTTCAAAAATTATTAAAAAGGATTATAATAAACACAATCCTTGGTAAACAGTAAAAAGTTAAATCTATCGCAAAACCCATGTTTGATTAAATAATCCTGTATACAGAAAGTATTGATGTGTAATGAGGACTAGGAATAAATTAAACTTTATTTTCTTCGTTTAGGATATCAATATAATCTTTGCTTTTATAACAAAGCTTTTGAATTTCCTCAAGTATTTTGCATTCGTTCTGTGATCCGAGACCTGAGAGAAATTTTTGTTTCAAAATATTTTTGAACGAGTCTTTAGATGGATTCCCAGAAAAAATCTGAACAGTTTTTTTCTACTATAAGGTTATTATATTTATAGTTTCATGCATGTTACAAAAAGGTCCGAAGACTACAATCTTATTTCCAAGATTGTGATTAACATTAAATTAATTTAAACTTTCATTTTTATCTCTACGTTTAAGTCCATCAGAAAATTATTTATTTGATCAAAAGATCAAGAATATACACATATTACATAAAAAATATTTTTTAATAATTATAAAAAGGTCTTAAGATCAATTTTTACACTCAGATGATGCCAGACAATTTAGGTTTTCAAAACTATAATATACTAATAAAATCTTATTTATTGATCGATGGAAAATTTCTGTATTAAATAAGACAATTTCTTAAAAGGGGCGATAAATAGGAATCCCTATGGGGGAATTTTGAAAAATAAAACGGCTTTAATCACAAAATTTTTCGTTCAAATATCCAGATAAAAAAGTGCAAAAATTTTAGTGGATAAAATATCTAAATAAAAATTTGGGAAACACTAGAGGTAAAGCTCAGGTTTTTGGTAATCTTAACTACTCATTGGAGATGTAAATCAGGATCATAATCCTTGTGAAGGTCACGCGTGATCAAATTTTTTTTGTATCTATAATTTTTAATGAATATATCGAGGCTTAAACTGTTTCATTATACATATTTTTAACTAAGAAGACTTGCTTATCAAAGGATTTAGGTATTAATTTTGAAATAAGAAGATATTTTATGCGGTACAAGGAATGTATTTCAAATTTTATTCAATTAAAGCGTATATAATAAAAATATTTGAAAATTCAGTAGGTTATTAGAAAAAATATTCTAATCGTGTTATCACAGTAAAATTGGAACTAATATTTTTTATTACCTTTATAAAGGATAATTATTCCTTACATTTCAAAAGAGAAAATATGAATAATTCGAAAAAAAACAATACTGAAGACGAGAACCCAAGCATGTTAGAATTTTAGGTACACTATCTGAAAATTTATATTTTAAATTTTTTTATTCTTCATGTAATTATAGTTTTGATACCATGAAGATACCAAAATAAATTTTTAGGCGGATTACTTCGAAGTTTTTGCACTATGGTGCCGGACATAGAAGCAAGAACTAACTGAGTAGTCAACAGCAACGTAAACACGTAGTGGTCCTCGTTAGTAAACTACTTTATATTAGATTAAACATAAATGTATTTGATTAATGCTAAGTTAACAGCTGTCAAATTTGTGTTTTACGGTGTAAGATTATGTGGTGGATGTGACAAAATAACTCGAAAATACTTTTTACCACTTGATATACTTGTAATAAAATAACAAAAATTTCCGTAAATCTGTAACCTAAAATATTTTTTAGTACCTAGGCCATATATACAATGTGTTTTTGTAATTTATAATTTTTAAACGTTATTTACGGTAATCATTTTTGCGTGTTGATCTATTTATATGAAAAAAAATTTACGTAACGGGGTGAATGCCTACAGTTTTAAAAATACACATTACATACCTTATTTTCATGATTATAAGAAAGATTGGTGAATAATCTTAAAACATTGGAAGCAAATCGAAATGTTAAACCATAGGTATGCAAAGTGAATTTTACTATAGCAATGAGATATGACAAAATTTGAAAAAAATTAAAATTTAACCACAATTATATAGAATAATTTAAAAAGAACCTATCTTCAAACGTTTTCAAAATACACCAAAGAGCATAATCCATAAAAAATTCTGGAAAAGCAACATATTTTGATAAAAATAATTTGCTGGATAGAAAATAAACAAATAAAAATGAGTAAAAAGAACGAATAAATCGGTATTAAAAATTATCCAATCATAAGTCTTTTTCGGCCACGCAATCTTACTTGATCCAATTTCTTTGCAACCTCCTCATATTTCGCAATTTTTAGAATTTCAATATTATTAGTGTAAGAAATTAAGACTAGGGAAATTATTTCATCAACTTTGTCATAAATGCTTGAGACGAAAGAGCGTTCCAATACATAGAGATCAACTGCTCTATCCTCAGATGAGGTCGAGACAAAACTGAGTCCGAAATCAATTACACAAATTTCCATCTCACCGTTTGATGGAAATACGAGAAAATTGGAAGTTGTCAAGTCTCCATGAATAACTCCAGCTGAATGTATTTTTGCAATACAAGACCCAACCTTCTTACATATATCTTGTATTTCGGTATTGTTATTGAGAAAATTTTGAAGAGTTACAGAATTTTCAACATATGTAGTCCAGATTGTCCTAAGAATGATAATAATGAATAATGGCCAATAAATACCTACAAGGCAGAAAATATTTAGGATTAAATTTACATATAAAATAAAAGGGAGCAAAAATATATAATAATTAAAAATATAATAACATAGGAGCAAAAGTTATGATCAAAAGTCAGACTAACGCGTTAGAATAAAAGACAAATCGGTGTATGATTTTTTAAATATTAATTTAATTTAAGCTTAAAATGGGACTGATAGTAACATTCTATCAAAAAATACTTTAATTAAGATTACACAGCAGAGTTTTAAGAAAAACAAAATAAAACGGAAGTAACCAATATCTGTTAATCTAAAAAACGAAAAAATTTTATCCTAAAGACAAATAATTGTATTATACCGGCATAAAACATGTGAAAAAGATAAATAATATATCCTCTTTTTAAATAAAAATTCTTCCCAAATATATTCGGTCTATAATTTGATGTACTTAAAGAAGAGAGTTTTAGTAATATATGTAATAGTAACATTTTATATAGATAAAACGATTTTTATAACAGATATTAAGGATGTTAAAACATTGGATCAATATTTTGAATAAAGGTATGTTATAAATAGGTATACACATAACCAAATTAGAATAATAGACCAAATTCTTTAATCCTGGCAACGATACCAAAATTATTATTATTTTTTATTTTAGTACTTAAATCTGATTAATATCATGCCGCATCATGTTGCAGTGAATATAGAAAAAGTATTGTTCATATATTTAAATATATAAGCCCAATAAGCTAGATATTGAGTTATAAAGTTTGCAATTAGCAATTCATATCAAACAAAAAATATAGTGAAGATGAAGTAAAATTAACTGCATATATTTAAAAAACATTAAATTAATATTGGTTGAACTAAAAAATATGTTTGTATCCTTTAATTTTTTAGTCGATTCAAAATATACCTTTGTATTTTTATATTGAGAAAGAAATTTTTGAAGTTTTACAGTTGGCTCCTATCTATCAAACACTGGGTCGCTGTAAGTAGGTTAAAACATAAGGATTATCTTTATATATGATATGAAAATTTTACAAGTCTGTGTTTTAAATCAAAATAATTAAGAAACAAAAGATATTTCATCAATTGTTTACTTTTTAGTAGTAATTATATCTATAACAAAGCCGGTAAATCAATTTAACAATACTAAGATTAAAAAGTAATGAACCAATATAAAATAATAATAACGTAAATAGTTAAGTAATCCATATAGTATTCTCCAAGTTCAGGTAAGTGTTAAATTTGTACCTGTCTTACGGATATTTTGCACAATGCACAATATTAGTTTCTTCTTCACGATTGCATGTGTTTTCAACTTTATAATTGATCCATTTTGACATTTTTGTATTTAAGGCTTGTTTTACGATAAAATTTCTTCTATAGACTTTCTTAGTAAATGTTTCGATCACTTCAGTGTCTTGAAAAAATCTGGAATTGGCTATATTTGTTAACCAGCCTTTGTCAAAATTTATTTATCAACTGAATATGGATAAACATTGGATATTTTTTTAATATTACAAAAAATAACAGACAGAGATTTTCCCCGTGAATCAGCTTGAGGTGTTTATCGTTCTTGAAGTAAATAAAATATGGTTACTCTTCCGATTTCTGGGTGTGATACTGAAATATATTAGCGATCTATTCTTCATCAATAATAGATTGTAGTAATCAGAGAGTGAATAACAAATTTTTTTTCTGATGAGCTTTTATTGCAATTTCAAATAGTGATTGTCTTTCAATCAA
>LDMZ01005277.1:0-13202 GCA_001455285.1 Sphaeromyxa zaharoni
CAGTTAGTTTCTAGGAACTTATTATTTAAATAAATCGAGTAGAATCGTTCGTAATCTCTTACAATCATTAAGTTAAAAAAAAGTTTAAAACTCAATAAAGGTCAAGGTGCAGAAAGAATGAGGCAAAAGAGTTTTTTAAACAGTACATGCTGCACCTAAATAACTCCTATAGTTTGCTATTCAAAAAATTACATCTTCGCACGAGGGTACTCTTTTGCATTTTTAAGTGTGGATGCGTAATAACCAGACGTGAAAACGCTAGTCTAATTACTGCGCATGCCCCGTTTAACTACATATACTACACTGTCCACCCTTTAAAATTTCCGTGGAGGTATCTACGTAATCATCGTAAGGAAGCTTTGGACGGTTCCGAGTCCGAGTTGAACGTCTAAGACTGCCTTCTTCTTGTGTTTGTTCTTGATGGATGATATTCTTAACCATAACGCTGTTTAGTGTTTCCGTAGTATCACTTTCTGTTCGTGCTTTCGAAATGTAGACCCATCAAAATCTTCTCTGTAAGATGAATCATCCGTTCTTTGATGGATTTCAGCTGGTAAAAATTTTCTACATTTTAAATTTAAATCTTGAACCCCCATACTTTATCGCCCTCTTCAAATTCTCTATATCTTAAATCTCGATCGTGGTATTCTTTCTGTTTTAAACTTGTCTTCTCTAAATTTACTGTTGTTGATGGTTGAATCAGATAAATTAAAGTTTTAGGTTTTCTTTTCATCATAATATCTGCTGGTGATCTGCTTGATGATTGATTTGGAGCGTTTCTGTACCAGAATATTAATGTGGACAACCTTATCCAGATATCTGGTTTGTTTCTAAGCATCTTGTAATTTGATTTTAGTGTCTGAATAGTTCTTTCAACTTGGCCATTTGTACACGGATGGTATGGTGTTGATCTAATATGCTTTATACCGTTAGCAGAGCACAAATCACTAAATTCCTTTCCTGTAAATTGCGGCCCATTATCAGAAACAATGAGTATGGCAAACGAAAATGTGAAAAGGTATCTCTCAGTCCTCGAATAATGTTGTATAAATTCAAGGATTTCATTAGATAAACTTTAACCCACTTTGAGTGTGAATCAACAACAACGAGCCACGTTTTTTTTCTTAGCTGTAAAGAAAAAAACCTTTACCTGCTCCTTATGTTTTTGGAGGCGGTTCAGTAAGATGGGACTTACTTTCAACCCGCTTTCGATTCAGGTTAGACGCCAGTCAGAGCATCCCAGCGCTCCTGGCAGGCAGTATAGTGTTTTTACCTACTAAAACAACCCCCATTACCTACCCTTATACTAGGACTGCGCTACCTTATCAGGCCTTCGTTCTCAACAACGAGCCACGGATAGCCATCTAGCGGACCCGCAAGGTCAATATGCAATCTCTGCCAGGGTTGTTCCGTAATATTACAAGAGTTTAATGGGGTTACCTTTAGCTTATGGCGATTACTTTGATACACAGAGCACAACTTAACCATGTTTTCAATTGAGACTGAAATCCCTGGCCACCATACATAGTATTTTACAAGCGATTTCATTTGACTGATTCCTGGATGATTTGAATGGAAATATGTTAAAATTGATTTTTTTTTAGATTCTCTGGAGGAACTAAAACATCATTTCGATTAAGTAGTCCATTGTCTTCGGAAAGTTCATTTCTAACATTAAAGTATTGTATAATGTTTTGATCTAAGAATTCTTTGTTGGGCCAGGAGTTTCTTGGGAACCCTTTTAATTTAATTAAAATCTTGTCTTTTTTTGTTTATTATACTAAAGATTGTTTTGAAAAATCAATCCCATCGCGAACAAAACGGATTATTTTTGACAGTTTTCAGTTTTATCAAACGTTATCGCATCTTTGGAATTCGTATTGGGGTACCTTGACAAGTAATCTGCACCTCTATTTTTATTGTTTTGAATCTATTTGATTTTATATGTATACGTGCTTAAAATTAAGTCTCGCTGATGTATATGATAGTATTCGTTTGTTGTGCCCAAATATTCTCTCAAGAGGGCGGTGGTCAGTGTAAAGTGTAAACATATGCCCATAAAAATATTTGTGAAACTTTTTTTGCTAAAAATAATTGCAAGTGCTTCCCGATCCTTGGTTGAATAATTTTTTTCAGCTTCCTTTAATAATCTAGAAGCGAATAAAATTGGACGTTCTATACCCTCATCTGTCATGTGACTCATAACAGCACCAATAACATATTGAGAAGCATCTGTACGTAATATAGTTGGTAACTTTGGATTGAAATGAATCAAAAAATAGGTGTGAGATATTTCTTTCTTTATGCTTTCTAATAAAGTTTCGAGATTTTCAGTAATTTGAAATGTGTGGTTCTGTAAATCTTTATTTTTTTGAACAGTTTTATGAATATTTATGTGGCCCCACATATATATTTTTCGAAAATTCTTGTATTTAAACGACTAGACTTAGTCCCCTACATTTTATTCTTTCATTAAGTGCTATTTTTTGTTTAAAGAATGAAGACCGATGACAAGGATAGAAGTCCAAGGAGGTGCCGAAGGTCGCTTCCGATGTCAAGCTAGGTATACACGGCAAAGGTCCGCACTGGTGGATAACCCGTCGGGTACCAAAATTTATTATTATTTTTTAAGTGAAGTGGTATGGAATAATAGAAATTAATTGTGGCTACTTTTTGGAAAATATTTAAAATCTTAATCATGTTATAATCAGGATTGGTATATGTAGTAGATTAACTTGTAATCCTTAAGATTAGTTGATACGCACGAGTTAATTTGAGCACGCTTATATCACAGTTGGCGACAAGGATGCCTGGGAAACTGGAGCAAAAAAGCTTTTTGGAAGTCATGAAATCATTCAGATTTGACCTATATGACCCAGAAAAATACGATTGGAATATCTATATTCAACGTTTCGAACACGCACTCCTGATACAGAGAATTTCAATTGGAATAGATGAGGATATTTGTAGAGATGTCTTAATGAATATTATCGGTGGGCAAAACGTGGGATACATTTTAGAAAATTTCCCGAATCGGACAATCAGAGATATCAGTTATGCTGAGGTGATCGCAACCATGGAAAATCGGTTTGTAAAGATGTTCAACGTAATTTATGAACGTTTTTGTTTTCGAAATACAAAAAGAAGCAAAGATGAGAATATACGGGAATATGTAATTCGATTAAAACTAATAGCCCAAAACTGTCAATTTGGAGCGAATTATGATGAGAAAATAAGAGACAAGTTATTAACGGGTCTGAACTCCAAGCAAATTCAGCAAGAACTCTTTCAAAAATTTTCGCAAAACACAAAAAGTTCAATGGATGTCATACAAGCCGCCATTGTGGGTGAAGAAGCAAGTAAATATTCTGAGGCACTGCAGATCGAAGCTAATGTATCAATTTATGCTCTGAATAATTCTAAATTGAATATTTTCCGACCCAAAAGATATCTGGATCCTAAAAAGGACTGCTTGAGATGTGGTCGATTAAAACACAAAGAACTGAAATTCTGTCCACCACGTGACAAAGAGTGTTTGTTCTGCAAGAAGATCGGTCATTTTGCAGTTGTTTGCATGAAGGCTGGACGAGCAGAGATTAAGAACATTGATATTAACGCTAGCGTAGTATCTGAATAAGATAACTCTTCATCTTTATATTACATTGGTGGTGTTCATGAGATTAATCCTGCTAACTATCTACAAAACAATAAAAGAGGGACATTCTTAGTTTTGTTAATAAACGGTAAGAGTATTTCCATGAATATTGATAATGGGGCTAGTGTATCTTGCATCGGATACCAAACATGGAAAAAGATTGGATTCCCAAAATTGACACCAACCATTGCTTTTGAAGGGTAAACTGATGATTTTATCGAAACTTTGGGAAAATCAGTCGTGTCGGTCAAATTAGGAGGTATAGATATGGAACTTCCATTAATAGTGACGAAAAGAAATGGCATCTCCATTTTAGGACGGGATCGGATGAAGGTTATGGGTATTACACTAAACATTCCTGCGATAAGACATGTGGATAGGAAGGTAAATTTATTACAATGGGTGGATAAATAATTTTTGTTAATGAAGAATGTATTAAAAATCATGCAGCATCCGTCTTATTCAATAATCGTGCGAGACCAGCGATATATAAACCGAGGCCTTTACCTTTTTCAAAGAGATCGGAAGTAGAGCAGGAAATTAAACGATTAGTCAATAAAGGAGTTTTATCAAAGGTGGAAACTACATCAGAAACAATTGAATGGGCTTACACCGTTGTCTGCATCCGGAAGCAAGATGGTACAGTTAGAATATGTGGAGATTTCAGGTGCACAGTTAATCCATATATTAATATGTCTCCCTATCAAATCCCCACTTTCGATGAAATTTTGCAGAAAAATAAAGGAGGAAAAACATTTTCTGTCTTAGATATTAAGGACGCTTACCTTCAGCTACCGTTAGATGAGCAATCAAAGACTCTCGTAGTGATAACAACACATCTCGGCTATTTTAGATAAAATCGATTACTCTTTGGAATCTTTTCGGCACCAGGGATTTTTTCAGGCCACAATTGACAATATTTTGCATAGACTGAGTAACGTCGTGTGCTATCGTGATGATATTATTGTAACCGGAACAGACGAGGAAGATCATTTTAAAAACAGAACTAGTACTTCAACGCTTGAAGGAATGTAATATACTCACAAAAAAGGAGAAATGTCAATTTTTGCTTGATGAGGTACGCTACCTTGGTCATAAAATAAACAATAACTGAATCCAGCTACTAAAAGACATGATAAAGGCCATAAAGTTACAACCTGAACCGTTTAACGTTAGCCAATTAAAATCGTTTTTAAGTCCAATGAATGCATATTCAAGGTTGATTCCGATGCTGCAGGACCAATGTAGGCCATTATATGATCTCACAAAGAAGAATACGATATGGACTTGGAACGCCTCATATCAACAGCTATATGCGGACATAAAGGAATGTTTATCATCTGAAGTTTTCTTTAAGCATTTTGACAATAAATTACCGATTATAATAGCGACAGATGCATCTGTAACTGGGATTGAAGCTGTGTTAATGCAGTCCAACAATAAAGGAATCGGTCATCCGGTCTTGTGCACTTCTAGGACACTAAATAATTCCGAAAAAACTACTCTGTGACTGAAAAAGAGGCACTTGCTATTGTTTTTGCCTGTAAGAAATTCTATCAATACATATATGGCAGAAGATTTACGTTGTACACAGACCACTAGAAACACTTTTTTCTCAATCAAAAGGCTTATCCTCGACATTTTCGGGAAGAATTGCAAGGTGGTGGCTATTTCTAAGTTCTTTCGATTACACTATTAAATATAAACTTGGAAATTGAAACGCGATAGCAGATTCGCTGTCTAGACTCTCTATAAATAATTCAGAAGATTCCGCAAACGAGGAAGTAATACGCCTCGTCATTGAACCTTTAAATATTGATCGAAACAGGCTAATAAGAGAGACGATAAATGATAAAGAGCTAGCAACAGTCATAAAATACTTCAAAATAAGTTGGCCAGAAAGACCGAAACTGGAAAACTGGGTTGTCCCATTTTATGACACGAGAAATGGCTTGTTTTATGAAGACAGTATGCTGCTGTAGAATTGACGATTTATCATTCCTTTATCAATGAGAAGAGACATATTGAAATATCAACAAACAAGCCATATTGGGATGGAATCGATGAAATCTTTTGCCCGAGAGTATGTATGTAGGCCAGGAATTAATTCAGATATTGAGATGTACCTGAAAACATGTCGCAGTTGCCAGATTAATGGACCAAATGTCTGTGAGACCCCTATGCTATCCTGTACTTTTGCATCACGATCCTGGGAAAAGATCCATATCGATTACACAGAGTCTCCTGACAAAGAAATCTGGCTCGTATTAATTGACTCATTTACAAAGTTGGTGGAGGTCTATCCTATGTACCAATGTACAACTTCATGTACGATACACTGTTCAGAAGATGTATTTGGGATCCAAGAAAAAATTATTAGTGATAACGGGCGACAATTTATATCCGATGAATTTCAAACCTTTTACAAAAGTCAAGGTATAAAGCATATTACAACTACACACTACCACTCAAGATCTAATGGTATGGTTGAGCGAGTGATTCATACGATTAAAGATAAATATAGGAAAATTATAAATACAAGTGACAAACTAAAAAAACTCTACGTTATACTATACTGGTACCGTGCTACTATACATAAAACTACGAATCGCACACCAGGCGAAATGATGATGGGACGGAAACTAAGAAATCCTCTTGAAAATCTCAAATCTGACGCAAAAAAACATGCTGGATGTTTCTTTGCGCCAAAAGCACTACCATGATCAACATTGCAAATTCAGGAATTTCAGTGAAGGTGACCTTGTCTGGGTTAAAAATGAACTGTATAAAGGATACCGTCCAGGAGTGATTATAAGTAAAATGGGAGAACTGTCATACAGAGAATTTTTTAACGGGAAGGAGGTCAGAAAACATGCCGCCGACTAACTTAAAATCAGGTTGGAAGGAAACTCATCTGAGAATGGTGAAAATAATAGGACAGAAATATTGCCTAAATGGCATCTTAACATGGACGCAGAAACCGATCTAAATCCTGAAAATAAAGATAAAAGGATGAGGGTGGGGTGCATACCCCTACGGGTTAGGAGAAAGCCTGTCTTACCATACGATGACTTTATTGAAACCACATACAGTATAAATTTAGAAGAGGGAAAGAAGGTAGTGTAGTAGATTAACTTGTAATCCTTAGGATTAGTTGATGCGCATGTCTTATTTTGAGCACGTTTATATCACAGTATAGTTATCTTTAGAGAGTTGGCTCATATTTTCCAAATCAAACATATAACCTAATACAGATATGATTGGAAAAATTTTATTTAGATGAATAAAATAGTATATTCAAATATAAGGTGTTCCAAAAAACGTTACGATAAATTAATTTTGAGACTTGTTTATTAAGTTAGACAATTTTAAAATCCGTATTGCAAGATTCTAAATATTTAAAGTTTTTAAGCAAATATATTAAACGAATAAACTTGTATTAGTTGAGTTATAATATCAATACTTTGTAAACATATTGTGGTGGCCAAGCGGTGCAGACCCTGTCTGCATCCGCCGGATATAAATTGACCTTATTGGTCGTCCTTCTCGCGAACCAAATACCCAGTGGTTCTCGGACTCCAGATCACCAAGAAAATCCATTTTAGAAAGAAGTAATATTAAAAACTAAACAACTAGTATAGTGCCGCCTCGCCGCACAAGTTAGCACGCTTAAATGCTAATGTTTTCGTAATCGTTCGGTTATTATCGGAAATGGCCGATATATCGTGATCGGTTAGCTGCTTCACGATAATATAAAAATAGATTATGCACTACTTCTTTTACTCTGAGCATAAAATATTTTACTTTGTTAAATAGAATGTATGATTGTTAATTTACTGCAAATAACTATTGATAGAATCTCCACAATTATTTTTGGCGAATGATGACCTGTATTCTGAGAGGTTTTATCAAATGTATACACAAAATAATTCTGTAAGAACTAGTAATTAATTGTTTATTTAAAATATTATTTTACATTTAGTTAAGAATTTTTGATATTGTTGATTATACTTCCTTGAATCCTTCATTTCACTCGCAATAACTGAATTCGTATAAATAACATACTAAATTAAATTTTTTAAATACTATGAGCATTCCATTATTAAAACAAAACTAAAATGGCAGTAAAATCTTACAATTATCGTTTTCTAATAGTTTCAATGCTATTTACTCCAATTATTTTTAGTGATTTGGCATAATATTCATCCCAGATCTTATTTCGATTTTTTCTGGTCAAATCACGCGATGGAAGATGAAATACTGAAAAATCTGCACATTTAGCTACGTTTAATCCATTCTGAGAAATAACAGTATAGAATTCTTTGTGTTCGACAACAAGAAGTTCTGGGTTATATCCGCCAATTCTTAAAAATTCACTCCTCCGAACCAGATAAAAATTAATTGCGATATCTACCCATACACAGTTCTTGTATCTTGCTAAATGTCCATAATGGGCTTTTATAAAATGCTTTAAGACCTTAAATTTTTTATTTTTCAAAATTTTTTTTGTACTGTATACTTATCAGAAGAATCTGGAATCAATAATCCCCCGAATGATAATCCAGGTATAGAACCACTTACTAAGAACAAGTTGCTATATGTAAGTATACCCAAAGGAATTTCTAATCTTGTTTTTGGGTAAAAGACCATATCATCATCCATCATTAGAATAAATTCAGTTCTTGCTTTTTTTACACCGAAGTTTCTCCCTATAAATATGAGCAAAATAAAAAAAATTATTACCATATGAAATACCAGCGTTTAGTGCTATTTTATAGTATTCAAATCGGTAAAAATTTCTTGCAATAAATTTTTCCATTTGGTACAATTCTTTTTTGTCACATCTTTCATCATGCTCATCAACTACTATAAATTTTAATTTCGGATATAATAACCATCCCGATTCTGCAAGTCTTCTTACTTGCTTGGTCCTGTTTTTTGACTTTACAACAATTGTAATACATTCTTCTGGAACTGTACAGGAAGATGTTTGACCTATTCTATCATAATTAGATTACGGTATAAAAACTATAATGTATGTAATTCTTATTGAACATGCGACAGAGGTGTTCATGATTGCATCTGTCAACGAAGCGTTTATATTCTGTGCGATTAAACATATATCCTAAGACGTCATCATTATGATAATTATATTTTTTATCAAATGGTTTTTGTTGATTTTCAAAACTTTCATTTGCAAAACATTTACTTATTGTTGAATACTTGTCATATGAAGATTGGTTGCATTTATTATGTTCAAATTTTTTAAAACCATTATAGATCAACACAAATACAAATAAAGAGGTTAATAAATTTACTATGTATTTAACATTTTTAAATCTTAGGCGCATATTTTTTACTTAAATCTAACAATTAAATATCACGTAAGCAAGAAATTATAATGATTAACACTGCCGCTAAGCACGCGAAGATCGCATTATCGATTGCATGTTTTTTAAAATGACTGGTGATAACTCGACTTTTTCGCTGTCTAACAGTTATTATTTATTTAAAAAAATATTAAAACAATAAAAAAAATATAACATTTTGTTAAATGTGTCATGCACAGGCGGTGTGGCGTAGATTAGTTTTACCTTTAACACGAGGTAATTTATGTTTTTATTCATCTTCCTTTTTATGAAATCGCTTATTGAATTTTACCTTCGGGATCGAAAGATTTCCACCCTTGACAAAATGGAAGCATTATGTCGACTTCTAGATTAGATAAGCTAGTAAAAGCTTAATTCAAAAGAGAAAACAGATTAAAGGTTTCTTCATTAATTTAGTTTTAATATTATTGTTGGTTAGAGTAGAACAAATGCTTTTATAGTTTGAAGTAAATATTAAGTTGATAAATACTCAATGCATCAACCTAAGGGTTTTCTATCGGTGGAAAGTTATTTTATACCAAATAAAGAATTAACTATAACATCTTCTATATACTGGACTTAAACTGTATTTATTTTAAAAAATATATATAAAAAATCAATTTTTTTCTATTTTAACTTTAAAATTTATACACATAAGACTCAATTTTTTTTATAAAATACGTAACATTATTATTGTTAGGAACTTTGTAAGCTTCCGATAAAATAAGATCTAACACAATACTCCCGTAACTTTCTGATACATTGACTCTCAGTGTACTTTAAATTGAATTTTGTTAAGGTAAAGATGATAATGTATTAAAAAAATCTCCTGAAAATTATTATTTACTAGAATAATAGCATATCACATGTATACTATGTTTTTTAGAAATCTTTCAGAACCAACAAATTTCATAGAATTTCAAGTTTTAATATAAAATCTCATTTAGATTTGTATGGTCTTTATCTGCATTAGCAACATGAGAATATATTCAAGTAGATATTAGATTTAAGTACAAGCCATAATTTTCTATGCACATTAGACAACTAAATATGTGTATTTCTCATTAATTATTTTGTTCAATTTTAATATAAGTAAATTTTAAGATTTTGTCACGGGCATTTTAAAAATATTATAAGAATTAGAATTTATTCCATCAAGATAAGGATAAAGAACAAATGAAAAATGCAATGACACTGAGAAAAACCCCGTTGTTAAGTCTTAATCCTAATATGAATGATGAATATACCTTTGTTCGATTTTAAAAAATTAGATCCCATTGAAAAAATTAATTAGAATAGATAAAAATAACTGTTATGTAATTAATTGTAAATAAATACTGCACACAGTGTTACCTACACATGGTTCCGTGATTTTACGGCTACATTTTTGATATGCAACACAGATAGATTCCAGAATTTTGCTGAAACGATAAGGACCAAAGTTAAATTTATAAAATATATTTAAGATATAACTGAAAAAAAGGTTAGAATTCATAATAAAGATGTTTTTTAAACTTGTGACATTTAGAGAACATGTTTGGCGGCATAATTTGCATTTTTTACAAACCCACCTGGTTTTAGTTCCGCTATAATTGCTATGCACATGGTGTGTATAGTAAACATATCTAAATTACGTAGCATACAGCATCTGCCTGGAGTTTTGCATGGTGTTTTGGTTTATACATACATAACTAATTCCAGATCTTTGGAGGATAGAAAGCTAGCTTTCATATCTATGTTTACTAAACATATTACATTTTGATCCCTTCCCCCACTGGTACCGATATAACTAAATATAATATTCAACCTCCGATTATGATAACATCGTTTCTACCTTTACATTTTTTTCATCGAAATTTACCACCTTGTGTACTTAATATCTAAATCAATCATTTAATCTGAGTTAAATTAATCATTATTTAAATAAAATTAATTTTTTTTTTCTAAATTTTAACTTTTTATTCTTTACAGAACAATAAAAAGTAATCTTAGTTTATTTTATTTATATTTAAGCTTATTTGAATATTTGAATAAAATTACAAACATATTGATTGTATTTATCTAGAAAAAATATTTATTGCTCCGTAGAGTTTATGTTTTTGTAATTTTCATTAAAAATTCATTATCTGAAAAAAATTGAAAATTAATTTCTAATACCTAACAAATTTAAAACTTGTTATTGAATAACATATGTATTCCGTGTATAAAATATTTGGTTCATGAAATATTTCGCTAATTTTAACCTTGATTTTTTTGCATCATTTTATTTACTCACTGGATTTATTTTGAATGACATCTGTCCATATATTACACAGGATTTTGCCTGTTCAATTAATTTGTAGGTATGTTTTGTTATATTAAACCTGTATATCTTGCCTAAACGATCCTAATATTCTTGATTTATTAAATCAATTGAAATTTTTCTATTTTAATCAAATATTAATAATACATATATAAGAATCAAATCAAATGGGATGTAAAAAAATTTTTGAACCACCGCTTCATCAATAAATAACCCACAAATTTAAAAATTTAAAACATTTTTTCAACATGAAACATTTTTCTGAGATTTCTTACAAATTGTTTTTAAAAATTTCGACTCTTTAAATTTTTTATATAATTTTATATAGCTGAGAGGTCCCAAAATTTATTTTATGAATTGAAAACTGGATTAATATAGTATTGAGGTTTTGAATTTTTCAAGCATCAAGTCGGAGCCGATGGCTCAATAGATTAGCATTGCAAAATTTATCAAAAATACAATTGAAATGTTTGTTTCATAATTTTTATTGAAACAGTATCTAAAAATATAGATTCAAGACACAGTTTTCAAGGAAAGAACATAACCATCAAATCAATCAACCAAAGCTGTTGCGTATAGGAAAAAAAACTATTGAATTTTCTTAACCATGAGATTCAACCAAACGTTCTTATGACCTTTCGTAAACAAAACACCCTCAAAAGCTTTTTACAGAAAATATATAAGCATCTGTTAGATTCTATATTAATCACCATGTTCCTCGAGTTAGTCCTTATTTATCTCAATTTCTATGGATCATTTGAGCGCTGTTCTGTTTCATTCTGGATACGTAAACAACCTAATAAACTTCAACGATTTCCATGAGATGATAACTACCTTAAGCATTACTGAGATATGAATGGCAGATAAAAATTATCTCCAACGATTTTTGTTAATTATTCACTTCAGACTTATTCCTAAGGTAAATATAGTTGATATATATTTTTTTCGTTTTTAATAAAGCTGGAGATATATGTAACAAAATACTTGATTAACTAAGGAATAAACTTTTTAAGGAAACTATTTCGATTTAAGTATGCTTATTTTATTTCATTAAGTACATTTTTACAAAAATTGAAGATCTTAATGCGATATTTAACTCCAAAACTAAGAATGATATTTGCAATTTGAAATGGTCAATTATGGCTTTGATAAAAGTTTCAGAGTTAGAAAATCTGTAAAATTCTTAGTTCTCTTTTGAAGAATCTATAAAAGATGGCGAAAAAATTCCAGAATAAAGGTTTATTTTTCTATAATTTTAATAATTTATATATTAAATCACCATGAAGGGCAATGATAATGGGATAGAAAGGACTGACTGTTACAAGGGTTTGGTACTATAGTTAAAATAACTGTCCAAATATTTTCATTTAAACAATAAATTTCTATTAAATAATAGGTAGGTCTAAATTCAAGAAAAAATTAATCAATTATCTTTATGGAATAAACCATTAAGATTATCATGACATAAAGTCCTTAAACAGGCACTATCGAGTGTCCCAAATAAATATTGTTTCTGAAAGGTACTGACTTAAGAGACATTATTCATTTTCTTACACCTGATTTATAATATATTCATCTTTTCTATATACACTGAATCACCGATATTTGTAGATCTTGCATTGGCTACTCTCCATGGAATTCAAAAATGTGATTCCAAAACATATTCTAGACAAAGTCTTGCCTTTTGATAAAGTATAGGGACAGTGATTTTTAATTAGAAACATTTTTGTCATATTCGAATCAATAATAACTAACCATGACACAGTTATATAATAGGACAAGGTTGATTGTAGAGAACGAAGGCCAAAAAACTGGTAGCGTAGCCCTAGTACAAGGGTAGGTAATTGGGGTTGTTTTAGTGGGTGAAAACCCCACA
>LDMZ01005278.1:0-13203 GCA_001455285.1 Sphaeromyxa zaharoni
CAGTTAGTTTCTAGGAACTTATTATTTAAATAAATCGAGTAGAATCGTTCGTAATCTCTTACAATCATTAAGTTAAAAAAAAGTTTAAAACTCAATAAAGGTCAAGGTGCAGAAAGAATGAGGCAAAAGAGTTTTTTAAACAGTACATGCTGCACCTAAATAACTCCTATAGTTTGCTATTCAAAAAATTACATCTTCGCACGAGGGTACTCTTTTGCATTTTTAAGTGTGGATGCGTAATAACCAGACGTGAAAACGCTAGTCTAATTACTGCGCATGCCCCGTTTAACTACATATACTACACTGTCCACCCTTTAAAATTTCCGTGGAGGTATCTACGTAATCATCGTAAGGAAGCTTTGGACGGTTCCGAGTCCGAGTTGAACGTCTAAGACTGCCTTCTTCTTGTGTTTGTTCTTGATGGATGATATTCTTAACCATAACGCTGTTTAGTGTTTCCGTAGTATCACTTTCTGTTCGTGCTTTCGAAATGTAGACCCATCAAAATCTTCTCTGTAAGATGAATCATCCGTTCTTTGATGGATTTCAGCTGGTAAAAATTTTCTACATTTTAAATTTAAATCTTGAACCCCCATACTTTATCGCCCTCTTCAAATTCTCTATATCTTAAATCTCGATCGTGGTATTCTTTCTGTTTTAAACTTGTCTTCTCTAAATTTACTGTTGTTGATGGTTGAATCAGATAAATTAAAGTTTTAGGTTTTCTTTTCATCATAATATCTGCTGGTGATCTGCTTGATGATTGATTTGGAGCGTTTCTGTACCAGAATATTAATGTGGACAACCTTATCCAGATATCTGGTTTGTTTCTAAGCATCTTGTAATTTGATTTTAGTGTCTGAATAGTTCTTTCAACTTGGCCATTTGTACACGGATGGTATGGTGTTGATCTAATATGCTTTATACCGTTAGCAGAGCACAAATCACTAAATTCCTTTCCTGTAAATTGCGGCCCATTATCAGAAACAATGAGTATGGCAAACGAAAATGTGAAAAGGTATCTCTCAGTCCTCGAATAATGTTGTATAAATTCAAGGATTTCATTAGATAAACTTTAACCCACTTTGAGTGTGAATCAACAACAACGAGCCACGTTTTTTTTCTTAGCTGTAAAGAAAAAAACCTTTACCTGCTCCTTATGTTTTTGGAGGCGGTTCAGTAAGATGGGACTTACTTTCAACCCGCTTTCGATTCAGGTTAGACGCCAGTCAGAGCATCCCAGCGCTCCTGGCAGGCAGTATAGTGTTTTTACCTACTAAAACAACCCCCATTACCTACCCTTATACTAGGACTGCGCTACCTTATCAGGCCTTCGTTCTCAACAACGAGCCACGGATAGCCATCTAGCGGACCCGCAAGGTCAATATGCAATCTCTGCCAGGGTTGTTCCGTAATATTACAAGAGTTTAATGGGGTTACCTTTAGCTTATGGCGATTACTTTGATACACAGAGCACAACTTAACCATGTTTTCAATTGAGACTGAAATCCCTGGCCACCATACATAGTATTTTACAAGCGATTTCATTTGACTGATTCCTGGATGATTTGAATGGAAATATGTTAAAATTGATTTTTTTTTAGATTCTCTGGAGGAACTAAAACATCATTTCGATTAAGTAGTCCATTGTCTTCGGAAAGTTCATTTCTAACATTAAAGTATTGTATAATGTTTTGATCTAAGAATTCTTTGTTGGGCCAGGAGTTTCTTGGGAACCCTTTTAATTTAATTAAAATCTTGTCTTTTTTTGTTTATTATACTAAAGATTGTTTTGAAAAATCAATCCCATCGCGAACAAAACGGATTATTTTTGACAGTTTTCAGTTTTATCAAACGTTATCGCATCTTTGGAATTCGTATTGGGGTACCTTGACAAGTAATCTGCACCTCTATTTTTATTGTTTTGAATCTATTTGATTTTATATGTATACGTGCTTAAAATTAAGTCTCGCTGATGTATATGATAGTATTCGTTTGTTGTGCCCAAATATTCTCTCAAGAGGGCGGTGGTCAGTGTAAAGTGTAAACATATGCCCATAAAAATATTTGTGAAACTTTTTTTGCTAAAAATAATTGCAAGTGCTTCCCGATCCTTGGTTGAATAATTTTTTTCAGCTTCCTTTAATAATCTAGAAGCGAATAAAATTGGACGTTCTATACCCTCATCTGTCATGTGACTCATAACAGCACCAATAACATATTGAGAAGCATCTGTACGTAATATAGTTGGTAACTTTGGATTGAAATGAATCAAAAAATAGGTGTGAGATATTTCTTTCTTTATGCTTTCTAATAAAGTTTCGAGATTTTCAGTAATTTGAAATGTGTGGTTCTGTAAATCTTTATTTTTTTGAACAGTTTTATGAATATTTATGTGGCCCCACATATATATTTTTCGAAAATTCTTGTATTTAAACGACTAGACTTAGTCCCCTACATTTTATTCTTTCATTAAGTGCTATTTTTTGTTTAAAGAATGAAGACCGATGACAAGGATAGAAGTCCAAGGAGGTGCCGAAGGTCGCTTCCGATGTCAAGCTAGGTATACACGGCAAAGGTCCGCACTGGTGGATAACCCGTCGGGTACCAAAATTTATTATTATTTTTTAAGTGAAGTGGTATGGAATAATAGAAATTAATTGTGGCTACTTTTTGGAAAATATTTAAAATCTTAATCATGTTATAATCAGGATTGGTATATGTAGTAGATTAACTTGTAATCCTTAAGATTAGTTGATACGCACGAGTTAATTTGAGCACGCTTATATCACAGTTGGCGACAAGGATGCCTGGGAAACTGGAGCAAAAAAGCTTTTTGGAAGTCATGAAATCATTCAGATTTGACCTATATGACCCAGAAAAATACGATTGGAATATCTATATTCAACGTTTCGAACACGCACTCCTGATACAGAGAATTTCAATTGGAATAGATGAGGATATTTGTAGAGATGTCTTAATGAATATTATCGGTGGGCAAAACGTGGGATACATTTTAGAAAATTTCCCGAATCGGACAATCAGAGATATCAGTTATGCTGAGGTGATCGCAACCATGGAAAATCGGTTTGTAAAGATGTTCAACGTAATTTATGAACGTTTTTGTTTTCGAAATACAAAAAGAAGCAAAGATGAGAATATACGGGAATATGTAATTCGATTAAAACTAATAGCCCAAAACTGTCAATTTGGAGCGAATTATGATGAGAAAATAAGAGACAAGTTATTAACGGGTCTGAACTCCAAGCAAATTCAGCAAGAACTCTTTCAAAAATTTTCGCAAAACACAAAAAGTTCAATGGATGTCATACAAGCCGCCATTGTGGGTGAAGAAGCAAGTAAATATTCTGAGGCACTGCAGATCGAAGCTAATGTATCAATTTATGCTCTGAATAATTCTAAATTGAATATTTTCCGACCCAAAAGATATCTGGATCCTAAAAAGGACTGCTTGAGATGTGGTCGATTAAAACACAAAGAACTGAAATTCTGTCCACCACGTGACAAAGAGTGTTTGTTCTGCAAGAAGATCGGTCATTTTGCAGTTGTTTGCATGAAGGCTGGACGAGCAGAGATTAAGAACATTGATATTAACGCTAGCGTAGTATCTGAATAAGATAACTCTTCATCTTTATATTACATTGGTGGTGTTCATGAGATTAATCCTGCTAACTATCTACAAAACAATAAAAGAGGGACATTCTTAGTTTTGTTAATAAACGGTAAGAGTATTTCCATGAATATTGATAATGGGGCTAGTGTATCTTGCATCGGATACCAAACATGGAAAAAGATTGGATTCCCAAAATTGACACCAACCATTGCTTTTGAAGGGTAAACTGATGATTTTATCGAAACTTTGGGAAAATCAGTCGTGTCGGTCAAATTAGGAGGTATAGATATGGAACTTCCATTAATAGTGACGAAAAGAAATGGCATCTCCATTTTAGGACGGGATCGGATGAAGGTTATGGGTATTACACTAAACATTCCTGCGATAAGACATGTGGATAGGAAGGTAAATTTATTACAATGGGTGGATAAATAATTTTTGTTAATGAAGAATGTATTAAAAATCATGCAGCATCCGTCTTATTCAATAATCGTGCGAGACCAGCGATATATAAACCGAGGCCTTTACCTTTTTCAAAGAGATCGGAAGTAGAGCAGGAAATTAAACGATTAGTCAATAAAGGAGTTTTATCAAAGGTGGAAACTACATCAGAAACAATTGAATGGGCTTACACCGTTGTCTGCATCCGGAAGCAAGATGGTACAGTTAGAATATGTGGAGATTTCAGGTGCACAGTTAATCCATATATTAATATGTCTCCCTATCAAATCCCCACTTTCGATGAAATTTTGCAGAAAAATAAAGGAGGAAAAACATTTTCTGTCTTAGATATTAAGGACGCTTACCTTCAGCTACCGTTAGATGAGCAATCAAAGACTCTCGTAGTGATAACAACACATCTCGGCTATTTTAGATAAAATCGATTACTCTTTGGAATCTTTTCGGCACCAGGGATTTTTTCAGGCCACAATTGACAATATTTTGCATAGACTGAGTAACGTCGTGTGCTATCGTGATGATATTATTGTAACCGGAACAGACGAGGAAGATCATTTTAAAAACAGAACTAGTACTTCAACGCTTGAAGGAATGTAATATACTCACAAAAAAGGAGAAATGTCAATTTTTGCTTGATGAGGTACGCTACCTTGGTCATAAAATAAACAATAACTGAATCCAGCTACTAAAAGACATGATAAAGGCCATAAAGTTACAACCTGAACCGTTTAACGTTAGCCAATTAAAATCGTTTTTAAGTCCAATGAATGCATATTCAAGGTTGATTCCGATGCTGCAGGACCAATGTAGGCCATTATATGATCTCACAAAGAAGAATACGATATGGACTTGGAACGCCTCATATCAACAGCTATATGCGGACATAAAGGAATGTTTATCATCTGAAGTTTTCTTTAAGCATTTTGACAATAAATTACCGATTATAATAGCGACAGATGCATCTGTAACTGGGATTGAAGCTGTGTTAATGCAGTCCAACAATAAAGGAATCGGTCATCCGGTCTTGTGCACTTCTAGGACACTAAATAATTCCGAAAAAACTACTCTGTGACTGAAAAAGAGGCACTTGCTATTGTTTTTGCCTGTAAGAAATTCTATCAATACATATATGGCAGAAGATTTACGTTGTACACAGACCACTAGAAACACTTTTTTCTCAATCAAAAGGCTTATCCTCGACATTTTCGGGAAGAATTGCAAGGTGGTGGCTATTTCTAAGTTCTTTCGATTACACTATTAAATATAAACTTGGAAATTGAAACGCGATAGCAGATTCGCTGTCTAGACTCTCTATAAATAATTCAGAAGATTCCGCAAACGAGGAAGTAATACGCCTCGTCATTGAACCTTTAAATATTGATCGAAACAGGCTAATAAGAGAGACGATAAATGATAAAGAGCTAGCAACAGTCATAAAATACTTCAAAATAAGTTGGCCAGAAAGACCGAAACTGGAAAACTGGGTTGTCCCATTTTATGACACGAGAAATGGCTTGTTTTATGAAGACAGTATGCTGCTGTAGAATTGACGATTTATCATTCCTTTATCAATGAGAAGAGACATATTGAAATATCAACAAACAAGCCATATTGGGATGGAATCGATGAAATCTTTTGCCCGAGAGTATGTATGTAGGCCAGGAATTAATTCAGATATTGAGATGTACCTGAAAACATGTCGCAGTTGCCAGATTAATGGACCAAATGTCTGTGAGACCCCTATGCTATCCTGTACTTTTGCATCACGATCCTGGGAAAAGATCCATATCGATTACACAGAGTCTCCTGACAAAGAAATCTGGCTCGTATTAATTGACTCATTTACAAAGTTGGTGGAGGTCTATCCTATGTACCAATGTACAACTTCATGTACGATACACTGTTCAGAAGATGTATTTGGGATCCAAGAAAAAATTATTAGTGATAACGGGCGACAATTTATATCCGATGAATTTCAAACCTTTTACAAAAGTCAAGGTATAAAGCATATTACAACTACACACTACCACTCAAGATCTAATGGTATGGTTGAGCGAGTGATTCATACGATTAAAGATAAATATAGGAAAATTATAAATACAAGTGACAAACTAAAAAAACTCTACGTTATACTATACTGGTACCGTGCTACTATACATAAAACTACGAATCGCACACCAGGCGAAATGATGATGGGACGGAAACTAAGAAATCCTCTTGAAAATCTCAAATCTGACGCAAAAAAAACATGCTGGATGTTTCTTTGCGCCAAAAGCACTACCATGATCAACATTGCAAATTCAGGAATTTCAGTGAAGGTGACCTTGTCTGGGTTAAAAATGAACTGTATAAAGGATACCGTCCAGGAGTGATTATAAGTAAAATGGGAGAACTGTCATACAGAGAATTTTTTAACGGGAAGGAGGTCAGAAAACATGCCGCCGACTAACTTAAAATCAGGTTGGAAGGAAACTCATCTGAGAATGGTGAAAATAATAGGACAGAAATATTGCCTAAATGGCATCTTAACATGGACGCAGAAACCGATCTAAATCCTGAAAATAAAGATAAAAGGATGAGGGTGGGGTGCATACCCCTACGGGTTAGGAGAAAGCCTGTCTTACCATACGATGACTTTATTGAAACCACATACAGTATAAATTTAGAAGAGGGAAAGAAGGTAGTGTAGTAGATTAACTTGTAATCCTTAGGATTAGTTGATGCGCATGTCTTATTTTGAGCACGTTTATATCACAGTATAGTTATCTTTAGAGAGTTGGCTCATATTTTCCAAATCAAACATATAACCTAATACAGATATGATTGGAAAAATTTTATTTAGATGAATAAAATAGTATATTCAAATATAAGGTGTTCCAAAAAACGTTACGATAAATTAATTTTGAGACTTGTTTATTAAGTTAGACAATTTTAAAATCCGTATTGCAAGATTCTAAATATTTAAAGTTTTTAAGCAAATATATTAAACGAATAAACTTGTATTAGTTGAGTTATAATATCAATACTTTGTAAACATATTGTGGTGGCCAAGCGGTGCAGACCCTGTCTGCATCCGCCGGATATAAATTGACCTTATTGGTCGTCCTTCTCGCGAACCAAATACCCAGTGGTTCTCGGACTCCAGATCACCAAGAAAATCCATTTTAGAAAGAAGTAATATTAAAAACTAAACAACTAGTATAGTGCCGCCTCGCCGCACAAGTTAGCACGCTTAAATGCTAATGTTTTCGTAATCGTTCGGTTATTATCGGAAATGGCCGATATATCGTGATCGGTTAGCTGCTTCACGATAATATAAAAATAGATTATGCACTACTTCTTTTACTCTGAGCATAAAATATTTTACTTTGTTAAATAGAATGTATGATTGTTAATTTACTGCAAATAACTATTGATAGAATCTCCACAATTATTTTTGGCGAATGATGACCTGTATTCTGAGAGGTTTTATCAAATGTATACACAAAATAATTCTGTAAGAACTAGTAATTAATTGTTTATTTAAAATATTATTTTACATTTAGTTAAGAATTTTTGATATTGTTGATTATACTTCCTTGAATCCTTCATTTCACTCGCAATAACTGAATTCGTATAAATAACATACTAAATTAAATTTTTTAAATACTATGAGCATTCCATTATTAAAACAAAACTAAAATGGCAGTAAAATCTTACAATTATCGTTTTCTAATAGTTTCAATGCTATTTACTCCAATTATTTTTAGTGATTTGGCATAATATTCATCCCAGATCTTATTTCGATTTTTTCTGGTCAAATCACGCGATGGAAGATGAAATACTGAAAAATCTGCACATTTAGCTACGTTTAATCCATTCTGAGAAATAACAGTATAGAATTCTTTGTGTTCGACAACAAGAAGTTCTGGGTTATATCCGCCAATTCTTAAAAATTCACTCCTCCGAACCAGATAAAAATTAATTGCGATATCTACCCATACACAGTTCTTGTATCTTGCTAAATGTCCATAATGGGCTTTTATAAAATGCTTTAAGACCTTAAATTTTTTATTTTTCAAAATTTTTTTTGTACTGTATACTTATCAGAAGAATCTGGAATCAATAATCCCCCGAATGATAATCCAGGTATAGAACCACTTACTAAGAACAAGTTGCTATATGTAAGTATACCCAAAGGAATTTCTAATCTTGTTTTTGGGTAAAAGACCATATCATCATCCATCATTAGAATAAATTCAGTTCTTGCTTTTTTTACACCGAAGTTTCTCCCTATAAATATGAGCAAAATAAAAAAAATTATTACCATATGAAATACCAGCGTTTAGTGCTATTTTATAGTATTCAAATCGGTAAAAATTTCTTGCAATAAATTTTTCCATTTGGTACAATTCTTTTTTGTCACATCTTTCATCATGCTCATCAACTACTATAAATTTTAATTTCGGATATAATAACCATCCCGATTCTGCAAGTCTTCTTACTTGCTTGGTCCTGTTTTTTGACTTTACAACAATTGTAATACATTCTTCTGGAACTGTACAGGAAGATGTTTGACCTATTCTATCATAATTAGATTACGGTATAAAAACTATAATGTATGTAATTCTTATTGAACATGCGACAGAGGTGTTCATGATTGCATCTGTCAACGAAGCGTTTATATTCTGTGCGATTAAACATATATCCTAAGACGTCATCATTATGATAATTATATTTTTTATCAAATGGTTTTTGTTGATTTTCAAAACTTTCATTTGCAAAACATTTACTTATTGTTGAATACTTGTCATATGAAGATTGGTTGCATTTATTATGTTCAAATTTTTTAAAACCATTATAGATCAACACAAATACAAATAAAGAGGTTAATAAATTTACTATGTATTTAACATTTTTAAATCTTAGGCGCATATTTTTTACTTAAATCTAACAATTAAATATCACGTAAGCAAGAAATTATAATGATTAACACTGCCGCTAAGCACGCGAAGATCGCATTATCGATTGCATGTTTTTTAAAATGACTGGTGATAACTCGACTTTTTCGCTGTCTAACAGTTATTATTTATTTAAAAAAATATTAAAACAATAAAAAAAATATAACATTTTGTTAAATGTGTCATGCACAGGCGGTGTGGCGTAGATTAGTTTTACCTTTAACACGAGGTAATTTATGTTTTTATTCATCTTCCTTTTTATGAAATCGCTTATTGAATTTTACCTTCGGGATCGAAAGATTTCCACCCTTGACAAAATGGAAGCATTATGTCGACTTCTAGATTAGATAAGCTAGTAAAAGCTTAATTCAAAAGAGAAAACAGATTAAAGGTTTCTTCATTAATTTAGTTTTAATATTATTGTTGGTTAGAGTAGAACAAATGCTTTTATAGTTTGAAGTAAATATTAAGTTGATAAATACTCAATGCATCAACCTAAGGGTTTTCTATCGGTGGAAAGTTATTTTATACCAAATAAAGAATTAACTATAACATCTTCTATATACTGGACTTAAACTGTATTTATTTTAAAAAATATATATAAAAAATCAATTTTTTTCTATTTTAACTTTAAAATTTATACACATAAGACTCAATTTTTTTTATAAAATACGTAACATTATTATTGTTAGGAACTTTGTAAGCTTCCGATAAAATAAGATCTAACACAATACTCCCGTAACTTTCTGATACATTGACTCTCAGTGTACTTTAAATTGAATTTTGTTAAGGTAAAGATGATAATGTATTAAAAAAATCTCCTGAAAATTATTATTTACTAGAATAATAGCATATCACATGTATACTATGTTTTTTAGAAATCTTTCAGAACCAACAAATTTCATAGAATTTCAAGTTTTAATATAAAATCTCATTTAGATTTGTATGGTCTTTATCTGCATTAGCAACATGAGAATATATTCAAGTAGATATTAGATTTAAGTACAAGCCATAATTTTCTATGCACATTAGACAACTAAATATGTGTATTTCTCATTAATTATTTTGTTCAATTTTAATATAAGTAAATTTTAAGATTTTGTCACGGGCATTTTAAAAATATTATAAGAATTAGAATTTATTCCATCAAGATAAGGATAAAGAACAAATGAAAAATGCAATGACACTGAGAAAAACCCCGTTGTTAAGTCTTAATCCTAATATGAATGATGAATATACCTTTGTTCGATTTTAAAAAATTAGATCCCATTGAAAAAATTAATTAGAATAGATAAAAATAACTGTTATGTAATTAATTGTAAATAAATACTGCACACAGTGTTACCTACACATGGTTCCGTGATTTTACGGCTACATTTTTGATATGCAACACAGATAGATTCCAGAATTTTGCTGAAACGATAAGGACCAAAGTTAAATTTATAAAATATATTTAAGATATAACTGAAAAAAAGGTTAGAATTCATAATAAAGATGTTTTTTAAACTTGTGACATTTAGAGAACATGTTTGGCGGCATAATTTGCATTTTTTACAAACCCACCTGGTTTTAGTTCCGCTATAATTGCTATGCACATGGTGTGTATAGTAAACATATCTAAATTACGTAGCATACAGCATCTGCCTGGAGTTTTGCATGGTGTTTTGGTTTATACATACATAACTAATTCCAGATCTTTGGAGGATAGAAAGCTAGCTTTCATATCTATGTTTACTAAACATATTACATTTTGATCCCTTCCCCCACTGGTACCGATATAACTAAATATAATATTCAACCTCCGATTATGATAACATCGTTTCTACCTTTACATTTTTTTCATCGAAATTTACCACCTTGTGTACTTAATATCTAAATCAATCATTTAATCTGAGTTAAATTAATCATTATTTAAATAAAATTAATTTTTTTTTTCTAAATTTTAACTTTTTATTCTTTACAGAACAATAAAAAGTAATCTTAGTTTATTTTATTTATATTTAAGCTTATTTGAATATTTGAATAAAATTACAAACATATTGATTGTATTTATCTAGAAAAAATATTTATTGCTCCGTAGAGTTTATGTTTTTGTAATTTTCATTAAAAATTCATTATCTGAAAAAAATTGAAAATTAATTTCTAATACCTAACAAATTTAAAACTTGTTATTGAATAACATATGTATTCCGTGTATAAAATATTTGGTTCATGAAATATTTCGCTAATTTTAACCTTGATTTTTTTGCATCATTTTATTTACTCACTGGATTTATTTTGAATGACATCTGTCCATATATTACACAGGATTTTGCCTGTTCAATTAATTTGTAGGTATGTTTTGTTATATTAAACCTGTATATCTTGCCTAAACGATCCTAATATTCTTGATTTATTAAATCAATTGAAATTTTTCTATTTTAATCAAATATTAATAATACATATATAAGAATCAAATCAAATGGGATGTAAAAAAATTTTTGAACCACCGCTTCATCAATAAATAACCCACAAATTTAAAAATTTAAAACATTTTTTCAACATGAAACATTTTTCTGAGATTTCTTACAAATTGTTTTTAAAAATTTCGACTCTTTAAATTTTTTATATAATTTTATATAGCTGAGAGGTCCCAAAATTTATTTTATGAATTGAAAACTGGATTAATATAGTATTGAGGTTTTGAATTTTTCAAGCATCAAGTCGGAGCCGATGGCTCAATAGATTAGCATTGCAAAATTTATCAAAAATACAATTGAAATGTTTGTTTCATAATTTTTATTGAAACAGTATCTAAAAATATAGATTCAAGACACAGTTTTCAAGGAAAGAACATAACCATCAAATCAATCAACCAAAGCTGTTGCGTATAGGAAAAAAAACTATTGAATTTTCTTAACCATGAGATTCAACCAAACGTTCTTATGACCTTTCGTAAACAAAACACCCTCAAAAGCTTTTTACAGAAAATATATAAGCATCTGTTAGATTCTATATTAATCACCATGTTCCTCGAGTTAGTCCTTATTTATCTCAATTTCTATGGATCATTTGAGCGCTGTTCTGTTTCATTCTGGATACGTAAACAACCTAATAAACTTCAACGATTTCCATGAGATGATAACTACCTTAAGCATTACTGAGATATGAATGGCAGATAAAAATTATCTCCAACGATTTTTGTTAATTATTCACTTCAGACTTATTCCTAAGGTAAATATAGTTGATATATATTTTTTTCGTTTTTAATAAAGCTGGAGATATATGTAACAAAATACTTGATTAACTAAGGAATAAACTTTTTAAGGAAACTATTTCGATTTAAGTATGCTTATTTTATTTCATTAAGTACATTTTTACAAAAATTGAAGATCTTAATGCGATATTTAACTCCAAAACTAAGAATGATATTTGCAATTTGAAATGGTCAATTATGGCTTTGATAAAAGTTTCAGAGTTAGAAAATCTGTAAAATTCTTAGTTCTCTTTTGAAGAATCTATAAAAGATGGCGAAAAAATTCCAGAATAAAGGTTTATTTTTCTATAATTTTAATAATTTATATATTAAATCACCATGAAGGGCAATGATAATGGGATAGAAAGGACTGACTGTTACAAGGGTTTGGTACTATAGTTAAAATAACTGTCCAAATATTTTCATTTAAACAATAAATTTCTATTAAATAATAGGTAGGTCTAAATTCAAGAAAAAATTAATCAATTATCTTTATGGAATAAACCATTAAGATTATCATGACATAAAGTCCTTAAACAGGCACTATCGAGTGTCCCAAATAAATATTGTTTCTGAAAGGTACTGACTTAAGAGACATTATTCATTTTCTTACACCTGATTTATAATATATTCATCTTTTCTATATACACTGAATCACCGATATTTGTAGATCTTGCATTGGCTACTCTCCATGGAATTCAAAAATGTGATTCCAAAACATATTCTAGACAAAGTCTTGCCTTTTGATAAAGTATAGGGACAGTGATTTTTAATTAGAAACATTTTTGTCATATTCGAATCAATAATAACTAACCATGACACAGTTATATAATAGGACAAGGTTGATTGTAGAGAACGAAGGCCAAAAAACTGGTAGCGTAGCCCTAGTACAAGGGTAGGTAATTGGGGTTGTTTTAGTGGGTGAAAACCCCACA
>LDMZ01005282.1:0-12393 GCA_001455285.1 Sphaeromyxa zaharoni
ATATATATATATATATATATATATATAGTCGGTTTATACATGATAGAGTTGTCATTTTTATATCTATTACATAATGATCTCTAGAGATATCATTTGCTTCGAAAATTTTGAATTCAAGAGAGTTTAACAAAGTTCCTATTCTAACATAAAAATCATAAATTTTTTACTTTTTAGACAGCACAATTCTTGCGTACCTTACGGTCAATATATCAAACAAAAATTAAAACTTTGCACATTCACTTTTCTAGGGATTGTGCAAGATTCATGTTTATAACCAAAGAATACCTGGATAATACGATCAAAGAAAAGAGCACAATAATAAAAAGGGTCTACCGTGTATTCTCGCATATAAGCCGAATTTAAAAGTAAAAAACACAATGCTGAAATAAGGAGATCGGCTTATATGCGAGTATACTCGGTATTAAACACTATTCTGAAGAAATATTTTGGTACTTAATACGCCCTTTTAAAGCCTGGGAAGCTACATTAATTTTACTTGAGCGTATTACCTCATCTATTATAATATCATGATATAGCATCAATTATTTTAAATTTCAATTTTTAAAAAAACTCATTTAACGATAAAGCATATAATGAAATAGGCGATGAAAAACTGACCATGAAATTTTTTCATTTTTACCTAGCAGAAATATAATTAAGAAAAATTGATCAACATATCCATGAGACCGATGTAAGTAAAAAAATTAGTATTTAAAATTTCGTAGATAGAAGAATATTTTTAAGAGAATTTAATTTTAAAACATTTAAGAATATATGAAAAGTATCTTAATTGAAGAAATTCTAATTATTAAGAATATTCAGATGCCCATTTGTCGATTAATCTTTTTAATAGATAAAAATTTGAAATAATAATTTTCTCTCCATGCTGAATAATCAGTCATTCAAAAAAATTTTTAACTGATATTATATTCTCCTATAATTAGTTAATCTTGATTCAACGAAAAGTTTGTGACGATAAATTCTACTAACTTAGGAGTTGTTTGTTTTTTATTTAATGAAGAATTTTATAGTCAAAATTTAATTACCAAAGAAAATTTATTCCATTTGATAAGATAAAGACAAGTTAAATTAATCATATCTAGGATATATTATTTCCAAAGAATAATATCATTTTTCTGGATATAGTAGAGTAGCATTTTTTACGAAATTTTCGAGTCTACCAAGAATAGTTAGTACACTCTTAAAGCGTATAAAAATCCCTGAACATGGTTAAGGTAATGGCATAAAAATATTATTTTTTTAGTTTCTATCATGAATAATTTTTAACAATTCATATAAAATAAAAAAATGGAATAAACAACTAGAATGACAGCACATAGTTAGGATTATAAACTGTTTCTGTTAACTTTTGTAACATTCATTGTTATTTCATAATCACTTAAGCTAACAAAACAAGGCTTAATGATAAATTTGGAAATTTTATTATAAAAACAGGAACATAGATGTCCTGGACTCGAGTAATCGCAAACTTTAAGATTAAAAGATTTTTTCATCCATTTTGGGTAACCATCTTTTAGGATATAACATTTCTAACCTAAATTTGTCAACAAACTAAAAAAAACGCTAATTGGAATCAGATGTAAAATAATAAATTGGTACAGACCTTTTTTAATTATCTAATTTAAATCATCGCATAATTTTCGATACAAGCCACAATTGTTTTAAAAAAAATAAATAGCAGGTAAGATCAGTAGTCTTCTAATGTGTTTTAGTAATGTTTTTAAAAATTATCTGCATTTATTCTTGAGTGGTATAGATTACCACTTTCGAAAAGATATTTTAGGTTTTCTCGTAATAAATCTTTACTTTAAATTTTCGTGTCATTTACCGAATTATTAATAAACCGTGGTTTCTGACATAATGTTTTTCTAAACATAATAAAAATATTGCTTTGTAACCCTAAATTGATCGCTTTACATAATTAAATTGAGGAAAAAATTTCATATAAGATATCAAGTGTTTGCTAGCCATATTGAACTTATTTTTTGGGTGAAGCAATTAATGTTATCCAATTTCAAAAATTTATATTTATATTTTTCTGGTTTGATATATCTGTCTTTTACTAACACGAATTCATTTAACAGACTAACTACAAAATAAACGATAATATAAAATAAGCATTCACCAACAAAATAACCTGATTCCTTTTCTTTTAAAAAAATATATTAAAATTTTTTATCTCAATAATTTTAGAATCCAAAACAAGATCAAATATTTGGTTGGCGAGGGAAACTAATACTTCATAGAATTATACGAAATGATTTAAATTTACCGCTAATTTGAGTATTTGAAAATATTTAAAATTGTTAAACTTTCTTAATAATAAATCTAAAAGCTTCATCATCGTTTTTTCCCTATTAAAAACTCAGATAATTCATCTTACTAGATAAACACACAAATGCGTAAAGTAAAAAACTTGTGTTCAGCAGGAGGATATTTTTTATAATTTCATTTACTAAAGTTCTGATACAAAATTGACCCTTGTTTAGATATTTACGAAATATTCGATATAATTTTTGATTTTTTTCACAGAAATATATATAAATAATCACGGCCGAAAAGTCTTATATAAAAAAAATTTCTTGACCTATTTTTCATTTATATGATATCAAAGGAAATTAATACTAAATTTTTGTGATAATGGTAATAAAATAAGTATTTTTGGAAAATCTTATTCAGATGATACTTTCAATAATATAAATGGAATGTCCTGCTCAGGTGTCAGACCTGTATCAAGTTGTTAGACTAAAATTCACTGACAAATATTTACACAAACTGAATATTTAAAACTGTTTAATCCTGATCTATGTCATTTACTTCTAATTCATGTTTACCTGATAACTTTCCGTCAAGTTCTGTAAAAAAAGTAAGCCATCATGGTGTCTCTATTATTCTCTGTTATATTTTTGGTTACTAAATATGTTTCTAGCAAATGACCCTAAGGAAAAGCTTTTTATGTATGTAATGGAATCTCCTTGTTGTATCTGTTTATTATCATCAAAAATGAAAAGATACATTATGATATGTATTAATACTATATATAGTATACATGAAAATTCATAAGCGCAAGTTTGACAATACTTTTTAATGTAAACTTTGAACCTTCTATAATATTTCCAAAGAGGGGGAATTGAAATAGTCAAGTGTCCCAATAAATTTATTTGGTAATGAAATTTCATTACCTTTTACAGAGAAAAGAATAGTAGATCAATCCTACCCTGATTTAATAAATAAAAACTCTAGACTACGATAATTAATACATCTATGCTCTTTTTCCTTATTTTATTAGATGATTTTAATTCTCAATTAACGCATCAATTTCTTGTGTAAGAAAAATTTTCTGCAATATAAACTTTGAAAACGATAAACTAAGGAATGTTAAATATATTATTAGTTATCTTTTATTACAAAATGAAAATTTAGAAAACAATATGTTTGCATGACTTAATATGAGAACTAACAATCTTTTTAAAAATTTTGATTATTGTATTACACAGTGCTATTTCTGCTTAATTTGAATTTGTAGGGTATAAAAAGCAGGCAGAAAGTCGATGCTCCATGACAAATTTCAAAAAATCAAAATAGGAAAGTAAAAGTACACACTTTATCAAATAATTGTCGTCATTGGTTGAAAAAAATAAGAAAAAGAACTATGTTGCTGACAAACAGATCTTACTGGGAAGTTAAATATATACAAGGATTTGATTTACCAAATAATGAAAAAAAATTTAAAGGTGATAAAAAAATGTATAGAAACTATATTTTTCAAATAATTTGATAAAAATAAGAGACCTAAGATTTGTAAAACACTATTAAAAACCCCAAATAGTGACCATTAATTTTTAAAAGCAAACAGCATATTTAATAGAGAACTATTTCAGAAGGAAGATTGGCTGAAAATCTAGTAATAAAAATCGTCAAAAATGTCATCAAGACCAGAGAAATAAGAATAAAGCAAAACAAATTTTAATTATTTATAAAAACGGTCTTTTTGCAAACGTCTTAATTCTAAAATTTGTTTCAAATGAATATCAGCAGCTGCTAAATCCATTTTTGAAAAAAATAAATTACACTTATTTTCGAGCTAATTCTAAAGATGAAAAGCGAGAGATTTTAATAATTGGAACCTAAAAATATAGTAGGAATTTTTAAATAACAGCGAAAAAATATACAATCAGATTTATTGCAATTGGTAAACATTTTCACAAATAAAATAACAACGTCCTCTTATTATATATAACAGTAATTTTATGTGATAATGAAAATATAATTAAAAATATTTAATGAATTTAAATACCGATATATATTATATACTGATTTTATTAAACACTAACTTGTTGCGCATCGTTTCATCAATATTATAGGCTTGTTAATTAATAAAACTTAGTATATTTTAATAGATTTTTAGGAAAATGTTCATCAAAGTTAAATTTAGAAACGGAGCTGACGATATTACTGAAAAAAATTCTGAGTATATTCCAGGATTTGATGACAACGAACAGTGAAATGAAGAGATCTACGAAAGTATTATGTTCAAAATCAAAGAAAAAAAAAATAACAGTATTTCAAATAAATTCCCTAAAGATCATAATCAAGGTTCGTTGAAAATGCAAAGGGAAGTAAAATATCAATAAGAAATATATTGAAATATATTCTCATGAATAATTAGTTTTTATGTTATCACTACTGTAAAAAATAGAGGTTTTACAGAAAATAGAAATAGTAAAAATTAGCTAAAATGCTTTGAAAAAAACTAAAATAATTACATTGAATTTTTTAATCAAACGATTTTTTTATAGTACTTGACACTTTTTTTATATATTACTGCTCGTTATGCAAATACCTCGTAGTATTTGGACATGAACCGGATAGGCACAAGAAAAAAGTTGTTATAAATATTGACTGTCATAAAAGGTTTCCATAAAAACAAGATTTTAATGAGATTAACAATTTCAAATGTGATAGTAAAAATTTAATAAATACACGATTTATTTGATTAATATTTTCCAAAATACTCTATTATATTGGGAAATAATATTACAATACTGGTAAAGAGATGTTGTTCAGCATAAATTTAAATTTACTAAAAAAATTCTCAAAACCTCTACACAAAAATCCTTTAACTATACTCTTCAGTCATAGATGTTATGAATAATGGATGGATTCAATTCAAAATATTATAAATGTAATTATTCAGCAATTTTGTTACAAAAAATTTAACAAAAGTTTTAATATTGAGATTTTTTAAATAAAAAATATTTTAGATGATGCTAATAAGTTTTTTCTTAGGTAAAGCACTGAAATGGAATGAAAAAATTGTACTCAGACTTTTCACAAGTTAAAAATACTTACCCTTCATTAGCTATTGAATGCATTAATTTAATGACAATATGTGATTTGTTACAATCTGAAATATGCTTCCTCTATATATTCAAAAATCTTTTCACTCAATAATACACTAATAATAAATTAAAAGCATTTTAGATTCACTACATCCAGCAACAATTGACCTTCGTGTATTTGATGTATCATCGGATTAGTTTGATTATAGTGTGGCTTAACAGTTGTTTATCACCGTTTGGAAAATATTCAAGAATACATTGTTTTTTATTCGTTTTTGGATTTACTGTTTCTACATTAATTAGGGATATGCATACTCACATGAATGAATCCATAGCAATTGCGAAAAAGTTTGCAACCAACCACATATAGATCATTTGGTTTAGATTTATTGTGAAAAATCTGGTTTTAATTTTAAGCTTCTTTGCCAGAAGTTGAAGGAATTCGTTCTGATACATATTTTATACGATATAAGGATTTATTAGTAGTTACTAGCACACTATACTTGAATTAAATTTACCCCTTTAAAAACCTAGGCACGAGCAGGAACTGCTAAAATCACCACCCATGTTGACTGTATTATCTTTTTTATATCAAAAAGAAGAAACGAAATATCAAAGCTGACATCGTCATTTAAACTAATTTCCAGATGGAAACAAATTAAAAACTTGTTTCTGATAAAAAATGGCTTCAAAACTTCACAAATCTTATATTATATTATAATTTTTAAGGGAGAATAGTCCTCAAATAGACGAGAGTATAGCGTGGTTACCCTTTTTGATCAGATCATAAAGATTATTTATTTTTGTAAGTCTTAGTAGAATTGTTTGTATTTATAATATCGATTAATAAAAGTATTTGAACAGCTGTTAGGATTTATTTTAAATCTTTTATTTAAAGTTTCTTTCATGTCAAGTTTTAATTTTATAAAATTGAGGTTTCTGGGATAAAAATAGTAATAACTTCTTAGGTTTTTATATTTTCCTAATCAATATAAAAGAGATGAAAATTTAATAAAATTATATTTAAAAATTTAAGAGCTTGAAATAATAATTTTCTTTGTTTATGATAAGTTTACACTCGATCATTCAAATTGAAAAGAATCTGTTACGATTATCATGAGCTTATATTTTTGAGATAGATAGAAGATGGAAAAATCTGTCTTTTGAAAAAATTTCATTAATTTTTAATTTGGGATAAAAAATTATCGATTTTCTTTCAACGATTTTGCAGCATAGAAATATGCATGTTCTATCTATGAAGTAAAATAAATATGTTAACATGAATATTAGTTTGTAGAAATTAATTTTAGAATTTTAAAACTAAATTATAAGTTAATTTTAATCCAGGAATATTAAGCAATTCTTGTTAAACAAACTAAGTAATAATCACGTTGGAATCTTTTATCAAGTGCTCATCTGATAAACTTTTATCAGTGTTTCCTTGGTCTTCTTCAAAATTGGAACCTTCAGGAAACCTTTTTATTTAAAAAAGGGTGGGAATTGATAAAAAATACTTGCCATTTAACTGTCTTTGTCTATACAGCCTTGGTGGCTCGTATATGCAAGTGTACCATATTACAAAGACTACGGGTCCAACAATCAGAAAACCAACACATACCAGGAATGAAATATATTGGATTGTTGTAATGAAGGCAGAATCTAAAGCTTTTTGAAATATTGAATAGTAAAAAATTAACATTCCTCCATGTAATTAAAATGATATAATTTGTGTGCGCCTCAAATGAGTAATTAGATTATGGACGGTTGATATATAGAAAGTTTAGAGTAAGTATTAAAACATCGTCCTTCACTCCATTACCGTTGGTTTTAAGAAATATTATAGAAATAAAAAAATCACGAAGTAAAATAGTAGAGCAATTGATAAAGATAAATAATTTATATTTTTGGATGCATAAAATATTACAATAAAAAATATATAATATTGATATGAAGATTGATTACACGTCATTAGTCATATCTGGATAGTTACTGCCATCATTTATTGTTTACCTAGTATTGGTCATCATACTTCATTAACAATTCTGATTTTGTTTTTACGAAAAAATAGTTTTAAGTTTGTAAAGTCAAATATTTTCAATTTTTTTTGAAAAAAGAAATGGATATAAAACACTTCGGACAATAATTCCTAGATGAACTGACTATTATGACTTCTTAATTGATTAAAATTAAAGTTAAATGACTTTTGGCTCACAAATGCTTAATATGAACTATTAATAGGAATGCAGGTATATGATTTCATAATAAATTTTATCATTTTGCGTTTTATTCAGACTAATTACAAAAATAATATAAAGAAAACATTTTAGACTGAAAAAATACATTCAAGACATTCACAACAAAGTCGAATAAGTAATTTTGACAACGTTTTTAATATTTTACAATGATAGATAATGTGAAATTGACAAAATCATATTAAATAAGCCTAACTAATTAATATTTTATAGTGATCAACATGTACTCTTTTAAATGTTAAAGGAATGAAGATAATGCTATTGTTTCAAAATAGATTTAGTATAAAAATAAAAAGATTTTGCAAATATGGTCATCTTTTGACCTTTCTAGTGTCCAGTAGAATAATGTTGAAAATTAAATGCAACTATTTTTTATAATATAGGGTCAAATAAAATTGCAAAATATTCAATCATGTAATAATAAAAAATTTTCAAAGAGTTTAAATTTCCTATCTCTTTAAATAAATCTTTCATTAGCTTAGGTGAAGTTATTTTCAAAAATAAATTGATAAACCATAAAATTCATAGAATTTTAATATTATAAATAGATTCCATAGCTTTACTTTATATGCTATTAATTACTAAGGATTCACTGAGTATTTGCATTGATTCGATTAAGGCTTAAATAATTTTCAAAAATCTTTTTTAACATTTCTATAATGTTTTATTTTAAAGAAATTGCTTTAATTTGATTTTGTGTAACAAGTTCTATTACATATCAGATCAGGATATCGATGTATAGTTATACCTGCATTAAATTATGTTACCCCTTAACAAAATTTTAACGAATAACTTTTAAGACATATTGCCATTTCTGAATAAAGTTTTGGACTCTATGTCTTTACATCCTTGTTTATATTTGAATTGTAAGTATAGAGAAGAGCGGAGGCGCGAATCGCGTAGCGTGGGGCTTTAATCCCGGAGATGGGGTTTTAGTGGGTGCGACTCCCACAGTAACTTGTTATCTGGAACATAGCCAGGTCCCTAGCCATCTCGTCCGAGAGGTACAGCCTAACGGCAGTCACCTCTAATGGAGGCCGAAATCCTGAAATAGGTATAAGGCTATGGCAAGGGTTTCCACATTCTCAGAGAAAAAAAATTGTAAGTATAGAATATTGTCATGAACTAAATTATAATTGTTAACTTTTCCTCTAATTTTTAAATATCATAAATCACGTTCTTAACACCAACCACTATAGAGGGACATTTTGATATAAGAAATAATTTATTAATTCAACAAGTTTTAAAATAAAAATTGTCGTCTATTTTTAAATTTTTAAAATTAGCTAATTTAATCTTGATTATTTTTCTATAATTTAAACATTTAATATGTTTTTAATTAAAGGAGTTTGGTTCTTTCTTCATTCATATAGTTTTTTTACAGTATTACCTAGGCTTAACGGAATCGAAAATAAGTTATACTAGCAACCAGCCATGAAAACACAAAAGCGTGCTCCCAGACCAAGGCAAAGGGAAAGAACTTGGCTACTCTAAATATATTAAAATACCAAGTAGCGTTTTAACTGAATTCCATAGATCTAATTAAGGGGTATAACTTTTTTTAAATTATTCCCCTGAATTACGTGTTGTTAGTAAAATAAGATGAATGTATTCATCCCCATCATCTTGATTGTCATTTTTAACATGATCTTTATATTTCTTTTTAAAAGACCATTTGTTTTTTTACTTCATTATTTTCGTTAATATGGTAAGGTGCGAGTATGGTCTATTTTATTTTAAATAATGAGCATGATGTTGAAATAAATCTAATTAAAACAGCTTTTTTGGGTTTCAATGAATTTTTAAAGAAAATGCAGAAAGCAACCAACAAAACCATATAAAACAGACTTTGCTAATATGATAACTACTTAATTCGAGACCGTTACTATTTCCAGCCATTGAGAGAAAATGGTCTGTATATACAAAAATACGTTTGTTTCCAGTTCTTCTCTTAGGCATCGCGATTCGGAACAATAAATATGAAAAAGTAAAAATGTTTGTCATATTTAAGGAAGTTGATATATATCTTTGATAAATCGTATAAATACCTATTCAGAATGCAAGAATCTGCTTTATTCGACCTGGTCTATTTATCATCTACCAACCAACAGTAAAAAAAATTTTTGTATATCATATTTTGCCCTTTTCAATGCCTTGGTAGCATCAACTGCTATTATGCAGTGTTCATTCATGGTTTAACGAATAGATGTTCACACCGAGAACACATTCTACTTATCTCGATTGAGGGAACAAAAATTTCCATCGAAAATTTAGTGATTTAAAAGACGCGTTCAATATATAAAGCAAATATTGGTCTAATACGGGAACAGAAAACCTAAACCTAGCACTATGCATGAATGTCTAAATATACATCTTTTTAAAAAGTAACGTGAAATGATGATGTCATTAATAGTAAATATTTTTTATTTTCTCATCTTTAAGATATGTTGAGATATTGATCAATCAGAAATAGTTAACGATTTATCAACAGCTTTCCAGGGTTTCTTGAATTTTACCTGATGTTTGAGGTCTCAAATAAATTCTTTTTTAATACTTTTTTGGAAAAATTTTCCGGTGTGAAACAGGGAGGTTAGAAAAAATATTTATCCGTTATACAATCCATAATTTTTGCTTCATTATGAATAACCTGAATAATACCTTTTGATATGATTATTTTCACCTTTTTCCATGTTTCAATGAAACTGCTTGCCATTCCCTAACGCAATATATTTTTATAAGTGATCTGCGACAGTACCTTCCTTAACTGGTCAATGATGTCATAATGAGATTCGTCCTACATAATGATCCATTAATCATATCTCCTTCCGAAGTCTCTTATAGTTTTGAAATGAAATTGATAATTGCTATATGTGATGATCGCTTTTATTTTATGTTTTAGAAATAATTTAAAAATTTAATTGATACTGTTTTACCCTAACAAATATGTCCCATGGGACGTGTATGACGCGAAGAGAGACCAGGTTCCTCTCTTAGTTCCACAAAATACATTATCTTTCATTAGGAGCAATCAATAATCCTCAATTTAGGTATAATTAAAATTATTTAATTAGGTAATTAGATTATCATTAATTGTTCCCCCGCCCGCCTGCCAATGGGCGTGGTTCTACGAGGGCACAACAGAAGAATATTTTTTCTTTAATAAATTAAATTTTTTACTGCTAAATGCAATAGGTGTTTTTTGCGTTTCATCAATATTTTTGTAAAAGAATAGATTCAATATTCATCTCTAAAGCCCTTCATCAAGTAAATATAAGGAGTCATTAGACATAATATTTTATACTGACGTTCTCAATAATAATTCAAACATGGTATCAAAAGCTGGTTAAAATTTTGTGCTAAAAAACACTTTAATTTTTTTAATAAATCGTACAGATGCGTTTCAATGTGGCATAATTTAATAATACTTTCAAAATAAATTACTGTTTCAAGAATACTTTTAACTATTTAGTGATTTTGAAATGCTCTTCTCTTAAAAATTGATCGCTGTATCATTCATTTCCACACCTACACCGTCTTCCGAAAATGTTTATACCAATTTTTAGGTATTGGTTCTATATAATTATTAACGTTATTGTCATCATTCTTAATCAAACGTCTTAGAGTAATCTTAGTTCATTTTCGAAATGAATCAAAAGTGATTAAATATCAACAAATGGGATGATAATGCTATTTCATTATTCCGAAAGTTAAAAACTCTCTGTTACTTTCTAAAACATCGAAGGAAAAATTACAAGCCAGAGAAAATCATATAATTGTAACATTATAAAAGCCTTGATCCAAGTGCATATTCGATATTTGATTTTATTTGGACGTATTGTACTCATTCAATCATCATATATGACACCGTAAACCATTGCTGTTAAATATATTTTCCCAAAATTATAAATTGTTTCATGGTTTGCCTGTAAGGATATGTCACAATTTTTTAACGTTAATCCGTTGCAATGCTATGGAAAAAGATATACCTGTCGACGTTGCATTGCTTACAAAATGTTGCATATGGATATAGTGACAAATTTATTCCATCTACAGTCGTTCATAATTTAGGGTTCTGAAGGTTGCTGGAAAAATTTGAACTTGATTTAGAAAAAATATATGGTTCATGTTTGACCTTTTAAAAACTTTTTTAACATTTACTGCTAAAGAACATTTTATTTTAATAGATCATTTTTTCAGTTTAAAATTTTGCAAACCGTTAACAGTGTAAGAAAAAGCAACAAAAATACTGGAAATTCTAAAATTCGTTAAGCTATAAATATTTAAAGTATCCTAAGGCTAAAAAATGGGATATATACGAAATTTTTTTTGTTTCGAAAGTCAGGGAGAAAATAAGATAACCTCACTAGACCATTTTTAAATAAAAAATATGGAAAAATCTCATATTTCTAAAGGCAGAAAAAATTAATCTGTTCAATTTGGAAGTTTAAACATTATCAAATACTAGCCCAAAAACGATTTTTTTCTCCTAAATGTATCTGAGGCCATCATTCCGTTCAACATATTACCTGTAACATTTTTCTGCATCTCAACATCTGTTTATAACTTGATATATGAAAAAAAATAATAATTATTCATTCTTGTTCGTTATAAAATATCGTTTTATAGGCGTTCCAATCATAATTACTATTAATTATTACAGAAACGCAAGCGTTGACTGTTACTGGTGATGGATTTCATTTTCGTTTCAATTGTATTATTGATTGATTTTATATGTGGCGTTATTTTCGGGATATGGTTTGTTTGTGTCTATGAACCCC
>LDMZ01005291.1:0-11314 GCA_001455285.1 Sphaeromyxa zaharoni
TTCTGAAACTTAATTTATGGTAACAAAATTCGATCAAATATTTTTCTGAATGGAAATAAATCTTCAATGTAAAAAAGATTTCCAATGTTAACTCTAACTGGTTTTGTGTTAACGGATTATAAATAAAACCGAACCTAAAGCATGGAGGTGCATAGCAAATGGAAAAAACAGAAAACCACATGAAAATCTTACTTCCTGATATCATATAAACCTAAAATCTTTGTATTTCTGTATTTTACAGTCAGTTTTTGAAGGTTGTGTCGTAAACCCTTGAGGTTTTCGACAGTTCAAAGAGAAGCCTCGTGTTGGAGGTAGAGATATATATAATTTTATAATAGAGTATTTGTTCAATAATTTTTTATATATATACCCATGATAAGGTTTATGCAATCAGCAGGTTATAAGTCCCTAATAAACTTTTACCTTAAAAAATTAGAGCTCCTATGAAGTTGCAACAATTACATTCTATTACTTTTACAATATTGTTGATAAGTCTTAACTTGAAAATTTTGAACCATAAAATCGAAGGATTAGTTGATTCTTTCATTCCATATGGATTTGTTACATAATAGTACTTGAGGGAAAAATTTTTTTCTAAAAATTCTTTGATATTGAAAAATAAAGTAAAATTAACTGTCAGTTAAAGGAGGAAAATGCATGAATATTTATTAGTGCGTGGATGCAAAACCTGAAAGCCAATTAATTTTTGAGGTTTCCTCAAAACCTTGGATATATCATCAGAAAAAGTAGTGTAACAAAGATATAAATATCGAAACACACGTTGATGTTTTGAAAAACAACCTGCAAAATTACAATTTAGTTTTCTTAAGGTAAAATTAATGTAAACACAAATTTGTTGAATTAATATTATTTTGGTGCAGTTAGGGAACCCCAATGTTGAATTAATAACCGGTAGCAAACGGATATTAAGACTACCGGAACATGAGTAAATTTTAATTAGGCGGTCGGCGGGTACGATTCAATTATATATTTTTTATTTCCTTTAAAATTTTGGAAATGTCTTGTAATAGCGTCTTGGAGTCACCGCAAATTGGGTTTTCGGCAATCTATGTAATCGCTTATCCCGATCAATTTATGTGCGCAGGATGCAATCCTGAACATCTGGCGCTACAATATGATGCTGTTTATGTCGCGAAAAATTTATTATTAGAGACTAAAATTTTAATGGCTTGAGTATTAATTTGCTAAAATCTCAATTAATAAGCTTTGATAAACATATCTAATTTTATAAAATTAGAATTAGCTCGATTATATATATAATCGAAAACTGAAAAGTAAACAAACATTTGTTACAATACTGTTTTGTATGTTTAGCGATAAATATGTAAAAAAATTTTGAACCGGAAAGTTAGCAGAATAGAGTAAATTTTGATTATATCTTGCCATTTTCGTTATTCTACTGTTACTCATGTATTTTAATGTAAGTCTAATGAAACTAATTGCAGCTTATCGCAACAGCCAAATCAGTGTTCACGAGATTTACAACTACTAATAGATATTCCCGATTGTATCTTACTGCTATAAAACATTAATGAATATAAAGTATTACATTTTTTAAAGGAACTATATCAGTCCTTAAAAATAATTCAATAAATAATCGATCAAAATGAAATAAAATCACTGTGATATAGTATCAAAAATATGCAATTTATGACCTCATATATTATATTGCTTTTAATTTTGTGGAGAATGATATTTTTTAATAATTGTAAAAATAGTAGAACATAAAATAATATTCGAAGTGTGATTAAAGGCTAGGTAAAAATTTTCAATTTAATTAGCAATTTTTAACAATTTAGTTACTATATTGTTATTATAAAAAATCCATAGGTTAACTATTAATAAACTATGATTTTACCTTTTGAAGCATTTCTGCCAAAAAAGGAAATCCCTCAAAGATTTAAATGCATTTTTCAGTGGCGTTATTAATGCAAAAATATCTTAGTGTGTGTTTTTGACCAGAAAAAAATTGATTGTGCAACAATATAAGAAACGATTCTGGAACAAAAAAAACAATTGTTAATCTTTCTTTTTTTTACTAGCAAAAGTTAGATAATTTTACAATAATTGAAGACTAAAACAAATGATTATTTTTTTTTCTAATGAAGCAAAAAAACTTGTCTCTCTCCCACTGGTTCCAAACGATTTTTCTGCATTTAAGACTTTAATTCGGACGGTATTAACGTTATATTGGATGGCAATAGACGTAGAAAACCAATTTAAACAAAACCCATATAAAAAACTTATGTCAACTGAAAACTTTTTTAATATTTCGTCACTTATTGAAAAACATAGTAAACCTAGAATCCCTTTCCTATTTCCAGTAAAATATTTGCAGTGAAGTATTGGGAATCTAAACGACCCACAGATACAATCAATTCATACCAACTAAAATAAAACTAACATTTCTGTTAAATCACTTTTAATTAGAAGTCAGAATAGTTTACGTTGTAATGCTTTAGTTAAATTTTAAGCTAACTTCTATTATAACGTTTCTCGGTTTCAAAACAAACCACGCCTACTATTCATGTTAATAGAGTAGGCTTTTAACATAAAGAGTCATTATAAATGAAGATGAATACATGTAAACTAAAATTTATATTCTAAAATTCAAGGATATCGTCTAAATTTTAAATTATTCTGAATCTATATTTTCTTGAGTGGTCGTTTATTTTGATAACGAGAGCATCCCATTTTCCTTGTTTATTTTTGAGGATTCTGCTTCAATTGCCTTATTCTTTCCTCTTTGCCTCTGGGAGGGTTTCTTAGAACTCTGAGTAGAATATGACGATAGATCGTACTCGGGTAGGGAGGCTTGATCTTCCGGATTGTAATAGTAAGCGGTCATCTCTTTAGATATATTTTCAATTAGTCCCTTGCAACATTGCCCACATCGCTGCACTTTATCGGGCTCTCCAGTAATTAAGAGCTCAAGATCTTTCGATTCTGGGCCAGATGGAAGGGAGTTGATTGATACATCAAACTCTTCAACAAGTTTATCAATATTTGAACCTCTCTTCCCCAAAAACCGGAATTTAATTGCGCTGGATACAATAATTGAGACAGTAATATACGTATCCCAAAGTTTAAACATATTCTGTAAGGCTTCTTTCGCAGCATCGCACCTGCCAATTTCACCAACAATTTTCGCATTTGAGGCATCGGGAGAATCACGGGGTGGTAGGATCAACTGAACTCCATACCTGTCGTTAAATCTCTTAATGTTTTTCCCAGCCTTTCCTACCACTTTTAACCTATACTTTTGATCGATTTTTATTGAAACCTCATCATGTTCTTTTTCAATCTTTTTAATATCCTCAATCGCAAGTTTGATCCCATTTTTATAGCCTGAAACACAAACAACAGATTCCTCTTTATTCAAATCAATATCAACGTCAAAATCCTCACATATACGTTTTATATTCTTTCCATTAGATCCGATAATATACTTAAATTTAGATTGATCGAACTTAACAGTCTCAGATATGAATGGAGGATCATAAAAGATCGCCTTCACTTGATTAATAGAGCTTTCGGAACCGGATAGGGTAATACAAGACGTATTAGAATCCTGGTTCTGGTTGCTGTCGGCAAAAGAAAAGGTTAATTCAACCTTGTGCCCGTTTGAAAGTTTAAATAGATCTCCTTTACGTCTTTTCATGAAAAATTTAAAAGATGGTTCCGGAAATGATAAGGTAACTTTAGTGATGGCCTGGATTCGTTCAATTTCCCGTTTGAACTCATCATATACATCTAAAACAGCTTGTTTCGGACCACTAATTTCTATTAAAGACATCCCTACCCTATAATTAGTTGACGGAATAGCAATGCGTGCACTAGGATATTCATCCCGAACCCTCTGAAAGAAAGAACGACTATTACCATAGAGTTTTTGGTACAAGAATTTACGATTATTCTCATCAAAATATAAACTTTTTTGAACAAAAATTTGCACATCACCAATGCTTTTCTTTACTATTTCAGTAGCTTTGCTAATCTTACTTCCGTCCCCTACAATGTAAATCTTTCTAGAAGAATTCTTTCCAATAGATTGTGAAGAGTAGTACACCGAGCACCCAGTGCCTTGAACTGCTGAACGTATTTCTTCCCTCTTATTCCTATTAATATTTTTGAAGCACTCATCCTCAACATCAACCGAAACACAAGTATAAGCAGGACACTGCCCTTTAGCAAGTTGAGTGAAGATATCAAGGCACTTTTTAGCAGATTCTTTAGGGCCTGTAATAGAAACAGTTGTTTTCCTGCCTCCATCGGTAAATTTGACTTGTAAATCATCACCAAGGTCAGATATTATTTTTAAAAGAACAAAGTTTTCGGGACCATGTAACTTTGTGACAGCATCAGATGAAAACTCAGTTGATATGACGTCAAGATTCGATATCTCAACGTATTTATTTTCAAGCAATTTCTTAGCATCAGCACAGTTTGGTTTTTTCCCATCAATGACAATGGTATCGTTATTATCGTTCATGCCAGGCAGAGAGATATTATGAACACTAGTTTTCTCTTTAATCTCTTTAAGGAACTTCCCTCCTTTACCGATAAGCATCGGGTAATATTTCTTTGGGATTATAATTTCTTCACGGTGATTTTCATATCCGTAATGCTCAGCCAATTGTAGCAACTTCACGCACAGGGCTGGAACTTTCTCGGGAAGGCCTCTAACATTTACCACATCCGAGATACCATCCTCAGTTTTAGGAAATGAAACAGTACAATCAGAACCATATTCGTTAATAACGGCCTTCAGTCGTTCCCCTTTAGCACCAATAATATATCCATGTAACCTGTATGGAATAACGATCTCTTTGGTGACAGTTCGTCTGATACTATCAATCAAACGATTAAGCATATCAGAAGCAATTTTAACTTCATCCGCAGAGCCCAGAATTAAAATCTCTCCGGTTTCATCGGATTCTTTTGGGTTCACACTAACAATCACAGCTTTAGAAGCATTTCTGATATTATTAATTGTAGATCCACCCTTACCAATCACTTGTGGAAGTTGGGACTTTTCCACTTTAATCTCTTTCCTTTTAACAATGTTTATCAGCTTATATACAGCATCCGATATCCACTGTTTACAACTTTGAACTTCCTCGGCAATTCCTTCAATTATGATCTTCATGTTAGGGAAATCCAGGTAATAAACCACATTTTTAAACTTACTTTCAATCGGTTTTAAAATACCAGGATTGTACTTTAGGAAGTAAATGATTGATTCGGGGGCTGCAATGTCACAGTAAAGAAACCTTTCAGATATTCTTTTAATTTCATTATCAGCAACAGAAATATCATTCTCATTGCCCAACAAAGTAACCTTGATTTGTTTATCTTCAGTATGTTCTAATCCAACGTAACAACCTGAAGATTCAAATATAGCGTCGCAAACGATGTGTCTTTCCAAATGCTTTGGAAGTACATGAATCACTTTTTTCAAGTTTACACAGGATTTTGAACAGATCGTCTTGACAATGTTGATTCCAAGTCTCACGTTATTTCTGGATCCGTAAAAAAACATTTTGATGTGAGCATCCTTGGGTTCGGAAAAACTAATTCTCACTTCAGGACCACACTGATCCTTTATGTATTTAAGAGTTTTTTGGAAAGGTCCTGTAATGAAATATTTTGAAATTTCCGGAACTGTGATCGTTTCAGAAGTGGTGTTTGTTATGGTATCGATGGTTTTTCGTAAATAAGCTGCGGTATCCTTTACAGAATTTATACCACCTACTAAGGTAATTAAATTGTTGGATGTTTTAATTTCTAACATCTTGTCTGTACATAGGTTGGTAAGTTTTTTCTTGTCCTTTCCGATTAGTTTAGGCATACATTCAACAGGAACACTTATTTGTTCAGTATAAGTTATAGTTAAAAGGTCTTCGATTTTTTTTCTTAGTTGATCTATCTTTTCAGTCTCCTTGCCTTTCAAAGCTATACTAAGGGATCCTAAATGAGTAATGCGATAAAATATTCGGCATCCGTGGGTGTTATTCAATTTTTTCAAGATTTCATCAACCTCCCCTATTCTTGAATCAGCATACTTCCTTTGTGCATTATGGATGAAGAACTCTACCGTCTGTTCTGAATCACCAGTCATGTGTTTGCTTTCCGCTTTAATTTTCTTTTTTGAATTAACAGGTTCGTTTGGGTTCAATTGTGAAGCATGACTAAGTACCGGAAAAGAATTTTCATAATCATTTATTTCTAAATTATTACTAGCCTTCGGTGTCTCCTGCTCTTCCGCAGATTTGATTGTACTCTGAAAAAATTAAATAAATGTGATTCAATCAATATATACCATATCGGTGAATTTTAAATTTTTTAATAAAAAGAGGAATTGTCACTAAGAACAATAGAAGTGTGGTTTTTTATGCGGTGCGGCAAATCATGCGAATCGCTTATTTCAATCACATACCGCTGGTAAATAATGGCTTTTTTGCTGGTACTGACGCCGTGTGTGTTTCCACCTATTGTGAGAAGCTGACCCTTCATAGTACTGGACATTTACATCGCGTTTTCATTCTCGTTTTCGACTTTATCCATTCTAAGTAGTCTTTGCATACGGTAAAATTTTCAATGGAAATATGGGTTTATTTATTTATGGTATTATTTTACGACTTTGTTTACTGCTAATTAAAATTTACTTTATGATGACTAACTTCGATTGCTTTTAATTTAATCGAAATGGCTTAAAAAATAACTTTATTTGTTGACGTCACTAGGCTTTTGTCAAGGATTGTCAACTCATTGTTGATAGTTATTTTTCTTTTCTTTAGTAAAGCTATTTTGTTGCAAAACTGATTATGTGAATTTTTTTCATCTGTAGAAATTTATAAAATAGTTTATTTGGTTCTTAATCCAATTATTTAATATATAACCGTATTACAATTAAATCATATTATTTTCTCCTCCCATAATTAATTTTAATAAGGGTTTCAAACTTTTTGACAAATTATTTCGCTCGGAGATCTTACGAAACTGCTCTTGGCGTTTTATTTGTGTTTTATTAACAAGAATTCACATTTTTTCAATTAAATAGCTAAAAATAATATATAAAAAAGGTTAAAATGATTTTTAATTTTGTTGATATTTATTCTATATTTTAGTTTCCGAGGAAGTAAATTTAAATGTATTTTTCCATGCCGACTCTTCACAAATACAGATTAGTATTAGTTTCAAAACCCATGCCAATCCACGTGACATCCATTAAATTGCCATTTATTTTTTTCATAATTAATATAAAATACCCACAACATCCAATGTTGCTTATACAATCAATCAATTAAAGTCAAGACTCATAAGAGGAATCTTATGTTTACTTTCCTCCTTGGAAAAGGTTATTTCCTTGGTTACCTAGGATTTCACAACAAATCTTTATAATTTTTCATCTTTTTTTGTCATTAGAGAACGTTTTACCTTTTTGGTATAATTCTAAGTGTTAGATTTTATAAAGATAAAATTCTGGACACCAGCTCTTTAGAAAGTATGTTTAAGAATTTAGTGTAAACACTGTTTTACTCTGATTTTTTTTCCTTTTTACAAAATTTAATTTTTATTTTAAAATCATAAAAGACGAAAATGGATTAGTATTATTTAGTTATTTCGTATAATTTTAAGGTTATTCTGACTTTAAATCATTTTTCACTCGAAATTTATACCTAATCATGCAATCTTCAACGCAATTAATATAATATTTTCTCTCATTTTAATCGATTATTACGTAGATGTCTATAATCTGATCACATACATTTTGATATCAATGAATAATTCAATTGGATTAAAAAATTAAATTATTTTCAAAAGTATTCAATAGCTAACTATTTATTGTTGTTGTAGTTCACATGTGAACAACGGCTTTAATTTTTAATTTCACATCAAGATATAGGTAAGCTGAACCGATTAATCATTCATTAATTTGCGGTAATATGCTTTTTAAATTCTAAACAAATTGGATTCAAGGCATATTTGATATTCTAGGAATCAAGGTTTTTTTAAATATTAAGTATTAAGGCAAAAATTTGAGAAGGAAAAATTATTAGATTATATGTAATTAACTTAATTTATGGCAGAGTAAATGTAACCAATTCTTTCAAAAATTTTTAAGATTCAGCTTTTAGCATTTTTGCGTTAAATATTTTCCCATTTCCTACTAAATTAAGTCAGAGAGACTAGGTCATTACTTTAATTTTGTTTGAAGAATATCTTCGATTAAAAAAGTATTCCGATGCCTTTTTATTGATATGTAGAGAATTTAAAAAAATGACTCCAGCCTCGGTGTTGAGCCAAATATATTTTTATGGTTAAAAAAATTGTCTGCAAACATATAGCAATGAAACGTTAATCCATATTCGCTGAGATCGTCTCTTTTAATAGCTTAAAAATGATAGATTTCTTTTGATTTATGGTTTGAAGGGACTTATCGATATTAGTTTAATATTTCAAAACTTATTTTTTTCATCGAAATAATTTTCAATAAGAGTTTAAAGTACAATTTTGTGTTTATTAGTGAAATCCTTTTTACCAAAAAATTAATCCCTTTCATAGTGTAGCGTAAATCTTCAGGGAGTAATATTTTAAAACACATATTCAACGTTTATATGAGAATTTTTGTATAATCTGTTCCATTTGTTTCGACTACGGTAGTTACTCTACTATGGGTGAAATTTATATTTGCTCTAAGCTTGCAATTTTGCAAACTTGCCAACGGAATCAACCACCAACATATAAAAGGACTCAAAATCTGTAAATTCGTTTTATTCAACCTCAAAATCATGCTATTATGTCCAAATAAAAGTTTGGTGCTTATATTTGGTAGCTATGTAGCATGGAGATACTTTAAACTAATAAAAGAAGGGACAATCAATGACAAAAAAAAGCAAAATTATTGTTTATCAAACAAAATCATCTGCCCTGAAAACTGTTTTGATTAACGAGAAGATATAAGAAAGAGGAAGAAATACTATAGAATCAGTTTGGTACATTAACCTACACACATTCAAACCTTAGTATAAAATAAAAACCAATTTTTTATTCACATCTCATGATTTTTAGTTTTTTAATTAATATACAAATTTTCCTTATTAATATCTTTGGTTTCTGTCATATAAGCAAACTTAAGACTTTCATTTAACTTTGCCTATCCGATAGAATAAAAACACAAAAGAAAATCGATCATCTTTATCAACCTCATAAAATAATTTCTGAAATTCTTCAGTTACGTTACACCGAAGAACAATTAATCAAGATCAATACATAAATTCTTTGAATTCCTTTAACGTAGTGAAATCTTTTGGTTACTATTAATATAGTGTGTATCTGTTAATCCTATCTAATTAAATACATCATCCTCGGATTTTAGTCATGCTTGAAGAAGGATAATCCCTGGAACTATCCTTTTCAAGCATTTATGCAAGGTGTAACTCAAATCTGATTTTCAATTCGAAACGCATTAAGCCTCACATTTTTCGACTATTAAGAGTCTGATAAATTGAGGTACTCATTGCGGTACCCCAGGGGATAATGCCCGCCACGGACGTGTGCCGTAAACATCGAGCGAGTCTGGATATCTTGTCGGTGTTTAGGCCCCTCATTTTCATAAGTACAATTATACATAAAAGGTCCTTTATTTAAAATAGTATATAATTTTTAACCGCCTCCGCCGAAGCGTGCAAATTAAGTTTTATATTACCTATTGCGCGCGCGCACAATACTCATAAACATTGGTTTTGTTGTATTTGATATCACATTTTTGTATTAATTCGACATACGTTAATATCAGTAACGACATTGTGAGACCAAAATACAACCAAACTTGAGGGGCTGAGACCTCATTATTTCATATTCAGTCATGACGGGTCGGATACTTTCTGCTAACGACATACGACTGGTGTAACCGATAATCCGAACCATAAGATCTTAGTTGCATATTGCCCTCATACCTGAAAGTTGTCTTCCAGATCTTTAGTTTTTTTCCTCCATATTTTTAGTGCCTGAGTTTTAAGGAACTACGCACTGCATTCATAAGTAACGTGATATTGCTCTGACAAATAATTCAGGAATTCCATTAACTAAAGAGCGAATTTGTCAGTTTAGCTTAATCAAATGCGAAAAACGATTAATGGCTGGATATCGATAGAGTGCAATTTGATGAACGCTATTATAATTTTTTTTATTATCGATTCTATTATATGGACACAGGCTTATTATACAGATATGTTCCACCGGCTGGAGCTTACTGAGCTTTAAATTTTCTTATGAGAAACCGTCATCAACCCCATAAGGCTTCAAGAATTTAATTATTGATTTGAACAAAGTCATCTGAATATAAAGAAAAAATTTTTTGAGGTGGGTGCTAAAGATATGAGGCGTTGAAGATAATTCAGGTTAATTCGAGTGAAAAAGGAGCAGTGTAATATAATAATAAAACTTTGTTCTACTATTAATATAAATTTAATATGGCAGATTCTTTGCTACCGCCGCATCACGAATCTATAGCATTTCACATTCAACGTTGAATAGCGCCATTTAAAATGGAATAGATAGAAATCTAATTTTAACATACATATTTCAAGAGCGGAAGGTCGTTCTCGACATGGAACCAGGTGTAGCCCAGTACCTGCTGGTATCAAGGTGGCAAATGTTCATGTAATTGGTTATATTAGTAATTTGAGGTTATTTCACTGCGAAGTACACAGAGGAGCATTTATAAAAGTTGATTCCCATGATATTTATGCGTAGGTGCCTACACACTGCTATGAGTAAATATGTGGGACCAATAGTAATTGTTATTGACAATGCCCCATGTCATACAAACATTGAGAGCGTTCTAAGTGAGGAAAGCTTTAAAGAAAATCTGATTTTGAGACTTTCTCCCTATAGTCCTATGATAAACCCCATAGAAAGCATCTGGTTTATTATTAAGGCATTTGTTAAGAAGTTGTTAGCTAGTATTATTAGGGAAGTATTGGAAAATAGAAGCAATGAAATGAGCTTAGGAGAATATAGATTAAGAGTTCTTGATTCATTATTACAGGAGAGCCTAACTGAAATTACTCCTGAGGTGTGTTAACCGTGCATTTCTAGCATTTAAGCCAAAGTAAGTGATGCATTAAGTTAGAGATATGCAATTTTAAAAAAGTAGTTGATTAGATTTTGTTTCATTATATTTTTAAAAATATTTAAAATTTCAATTTAGACCAATTTTTATTATTTTATACTAAATTTTTTTATAATTAATTTTTATTTAACTGGTTAGGTGTCAAAAGCCACT
>LDMZ01005350.1:0-23126 GCA_001455285.1 Sphaeromyxa zaharoni
TTGTGCTTTTTGGTCATTTTCAAGAAAAAAACTTTCTCGAGCTCCGCACTCAAAGGGTTAAGTAAATAACTAAGGGATCGCCGATCTTATCGCAGTATTAATTACGGTACCTGCTTTCACCATTACATATACACATACAGCCAAACATTTCGCATGTGGAAAAGTAAAACCTTTTTGCATTCAATGATATTTTTTCGTCATTAAAAGATCAGAGCATGTTGAGGTTTAAATCGTAAATCTATCGCTGAAGCAAATATTTTTTACTATATAGAATATTACCTAACTAGCATTTTTGAACCATTTTTAGGTAATCTGGTTGTATCTGAGCTGCCCAAAGATAATTAAACAAGATGGATCAATTTTGAATACTGTTTAGACGCTATTAAATTTTAGTAAAGTTTCTGTAATAACCGTACAGTTTCCAGGGAAAAATATTCTGTTAAAACATGGAATTCGACTATTTATGATCGAAATCCCTAGGCTGAGATGAAAGGGTTATTGTAAAAGAACAGTCTCCACAATTTGGGAGAATTGAAGATACAATTTTTTTCACTCAACATATAATATGATTTAACTTCCGTTATTTGTTCAATAATATGCAATTTTAAGTTAAAAATATTTTAATCCTAGCATTATATTTGAAATGAGCTCTGTTATTAAAAATATATGATATATTCTGAATATAAATAACTTAATAAATTTAATTTTAATAACATTTGTTTCAAATTAGTAAATTCCTATATCAATATAGTGTCCAGTACCTTTTTGACATCCTTTGTTTTTTGTCATTTTTTATGGATAGATTTTTAATGATGTATTAATAAAAAGAAGAAAAGAATATGCTACAATTAAAATATTTAGATCGTGTAAATATGTTAACATAATGACGAGAATTCGTTTAAGTTAATTTAGCGTTATAATACGCTGTTATATTTAATTTACTGCGATAATTATAAAAAAATTTTAATCAGTAACTATCTTAAAAAATTTATAAAGAGTTAATTAGAAAATGGTACCAAAAACGAATCGTGAGTTTTTTATCTTAACAATATTTAAATCAATACAAGAATATTTTGTAGAAATAATCAGAGTTTTCGATTTTATTGTCATGCTTATATGTTAATAATTTTTAAACTACATTATATACTACCATTTAAAATTTTTCACTGACCTAAATTAATTAATAAATTAAAATGTTCAAGAGGAACTTGTGCCTTGAGTATAGAATATACTTCTTGAAATTTTCTAATCTTGATAGTAAATATAATGCTGTGGCAAAATAAATATACCTTACTATAGGGGTAAATTAATATGCCACAATATTTGGGGCATAACCGGAGACAACCAGATACTTATAATTTTTTTAAAAAATTTACATTGGTTATGTTAATTATGCGGTTGGAGACAATACATTTTTTTATTTTAACAGCAGTATTTTTTATTGTAAAAAATGATAAAGAGGTTTAGTTTGTAGTGGCATATGAACTGGGTGTTCGGCAATCGTGAGCCCCTCTCCTCATATGTGCGTTAGATCTAGATTAGTTCTGGTTTCTCCTGACGCCACAGAATGTTTAAATAAAAAAGTGAATATATTTATTGCAATCCATTAATTCTTCTATTGATATATTTACGAAAATTGTTTTATAATTATGTACCTAAAAACTTTTGCTTCTTTTTAAAGAAAAATTTTATGAACACATTTAAATAGTTTTAAAAAATCATTCCCTCAGCTATGATTGGACGGATCTTTTTTTTCATATTTTCCCCTTAAATTTTACCCAAGCCAGCTATTTAAAATTAATATTTTTTATTTCGACCTGATATTTAAGGCCAAACAGAAAAAATTATTAAATAATGTGATATCTTTATCCATCATATCACCTTAAAAATTCAAATTTTATAATCACGTTAATAGTATTCTTGATTGTTGTAATTTGGAAGTTAAATATACTATGAATGTATTGGAAATAAAATAAGAAAATAGATAATTAAGAAAATTAAATTTTTATGTTTTTTGTAAATTTAAAATTCTTTAAAAGATTAATTTGTCACTTCAGAAAATATCTTGACCATTTTAAATGTCAGCGGGTATTCTATATGGAAAAAAAATAACAATACTCAATTGAAATATTCAATATTCTAGCATTATGCGTAATTATTAGTCGTTTGTAATTATTTAGGTTTTCTATGATCGGATTTAAAAATCAATTAATTCATGAACTTGATCTTAATACTTGAAAAGTTATAAATATTTTAGACTTTTTAGCTTTTTCAAACAGTGTCTCTATGTATAAATCAGGTTAGCACGTTTATGTACGATAGATACCTGATTGTCCCAAAAATTCTGTGACCTCAATTTTGTTAAATATTATTGAAGTTTGGGTGAACTAAAATTATTTTTATTTTTAAAAAATTTTGACAGATGAAAGTTTTCATATTATTTAAATTCTACTATAATGATTTTAGTTCTATTTGACTATATAAAAAGGATGTTATTACCGTATATACTCGGATATAAGCCGAGTTTAGAAGTACAAAATTCAATGCTAATATCAGGAGGTCGGCTTATCCGCGAGTATATACGGTAAATAGAACAAAACAAACGAATTTTTTTCTTTATTCATATCAAGTTGTATAAATTCTCCTATTTTTTCTAATATGTAACATAAAAGTGAACATGTTACATCTTTACAGTAACAAATTTCTATGAACTAAAAATATGGAGTAAAATTAGATAGGTTTAGTGTCGGCTTACATACGAGTTTTTGGAAAAACTGGCCATCTTAAAGCAGTTTTAGGGGATCGGTCCATACTCGACTTCGGCTTATATGCGAGTATATACGGTAAATAAGATCATTAAAATTTAGATTAAAAAAATTGTTATAAGTATTTACTCCTGGCTAAAAAAATGTACCATGTATGTTTTGCTCGAAAATATATTATGATAAATACAAAAACATCTTTTATGGGCACTTTTTTCTTACCGTGAGTTTTCAGGAGAAATGTCCTATGATGGAAGAAAAATTAAGGTATATTCATAATAAATAAACTATTAACCAAAATTCATACTAATGAGCAGTTAGAGAGGTATTTTTTTTATTTAATCTGTAAAGCCAAATAGAATCTATAATTAACCGGAACTTGAATATTCGAAAGCAAAATAAGTTATATAAAACTCTTTAAAAAATGTCAGATCTGAAGTATATCCTTTCAAAACTGTCTTTCATGATGATCCGTAAAAATAATGTTTTAAAAGCATCAGCCAAATCAGAATTGAGTGTCCCATTACATCAATCTCTAGTTCAAATGACATCACACACTGAACCTAATTTAAAATAAACTAAAAATGCATCAGATGGCTTTCAACAGTGCATTTCTGATTAAAAATATATATTATTCTATTAATATATCCCTCTAAGAATTATCAAAACTCTAAGGATCAATTTAAATTCTCGACATAAAGAACGCATGACGAGAGCTATATTTTGCTAAAACCTATTAAATGACCATTTCTACTTCTGACCAACACCCGACTGATGGTTGGTGGCCTTTAGGGAAAAAATATTTCAGGTTGTAGCAAATATACTTCACAATTATCTGTGTAGACTATTTAATGTATATGAAATGCGGTGGGCTGGTCGGGTTGATTTAGATTCATCAACAGTTGCTGGAAAGCCTTTAGGTGGTCCTTTAGGTTTTTGTTATAATTATTATGGGCAAAATTTTAGCTTTATGGAACCAACAAAAAAAGGGAAGACTCGATATTCCCATATTTACTCCCAACGGGGTTCTGTATTCAGTTTGTCAGGTATATAATTTTAATGCATTTTTTTTCTTCCAGTTTTTTTTAACTGACATGATGGAAGGTATCATGGCTGGTGTATTTTTTAATGGGCGAAAATTATTATATATGATAACTGAAATAACACAAATTCCTTCCTGTTTTGAGTAATTTCACTCAAGCACGGCGTAACCATTATGTTGGGCGCTCGAGGTCATTGTCCATGCTTGATATGAACTGATGAAGTTAATTTCAATGAGTGTCCTATCTACGTTTTGGCCGTTTAAGGTTAACCGCTACCCGGAGTTTTATTTCCTTCCTTTTTTCTGCTTCATATTTGATCCAAACCAAATTGTAGAAAAGAAATAATTTAATACGCGTTTCTAAACAGAATTTTTATAAGAAGTCATTCGACCCCTCACCTTTCCTTGAAAACGCCACTTTTATTAAACTGGAATCCTCCTATTGGTTTCACTGAGTTGTTCTGACATCATATGTTCAAAAAAGTACTCAGCTATTTCATCGATTTGACAAAAATACTATGTTCAATTGTGGTAAGAGTAATTTGTCATTTTGACATACTCCAAGTGGCTGCACCTATACATTTTTTACTTTGTTTAAGCATCTGTTTGTGATGATTTTTAAATGAAAAAAAAGAAAAACTTCACCAAAAAAAATAAAATAAATAAAAGTATTTTTATCCATTATATAAGATTCCGGGAATCTTAGTAATTTATTTTAAGTTCGTTTCCTATGGATCGGTTATCTTAGTTAATAGCCTATTCAAAGACGATATAAATATTAAAAATCGCAACCAGTTTTTATATCGTCATTCTTGGTCTATAGTGTTTAATGAACAATTCTTATATGTAATGTTATACATAATTTTTTTCACTTGATAGGAAGATGCTTAAATATAACACATGAACTGATCTATTGAATATTTAAATTATTTTTTGTAAATTGCTATTTTTTAAGCACCTTTCCGCCATTAGTTGTGTTAGAGCTTATTCCTCTATAAATATGTTTTACTCGAATTATATATTCTGCCTGAATATATTTTTTGGAGTTGCCTCATATATTATATCTAATAGAACAATAATTACGTATTGAAATCCGGTCGAGAGTGTCCATATTTTTCTTTATCAAATAATCGAATATAGTTTTTTTCAGCGCTGCTTGAAAAATTTAAAGTTGATCCTGTATATTTTAAATATCTTTTTTAACATACAATATTTTTTAAAAGAAAAATTATTGATTTACCTTAAATAGATTTATAATCCCAAATTTTTCCACATTGGTTTTATGTAATTCGAATTTAATCTTATTTAACATTTGATTCTTTTGATTGGTTTTATTTGCTGGCATGTTGCATAAATATTAAATAATTTTATATTATCTTGTACAAAATAAGATATCGATTTCCTTCTTTTTTTATTAAAAAAAATTAAATATTGAAATTTAATAAGTTAATAGGACTTTCTCTAATCCTGAAATATACATGTCTAAAATATTATGTGTATTTACCTATAATTTTATTTAGATATTTTTTTACTAATACAGTCCTAGTGGCCTGATGATGATTTGATTGGAGTTTTTTGGTCTCATGATGAACATTTAATATGTGTGGGTAGTAATAGCAAAATAGCCGTTTACAGCTTTAATGGAACCCTTAAATATTCTTACACAATTGTTTACTATTTATTACGTTCTGATCCATGATTTAGAGAGGAAATTTAAAAATCAAAGATGTTAAGTTTTTAACATCAGCTGAAAATACGTTTCTCTGCTTTTTAACTGATTCAAATCACATTTTATTAAAAACGTCTTATACTGAATCAATGGACACCGTTGAATACACTAAGCTGTTCTGGACCCCAACATGCTGGGCTTTGTATTGTTCAAAGGAGTCACGATCACTAAACATAATTTTTTGCTATTCTATGGAAGACAAATTGGTGGTCTTTAATGGCAGACAGATGAATGTCCCGGTTAAATTCTTTCTTCGTTTTTAATGATTGACAGTCACTAATTTTGAAAAATAATTTCAATCATTTTATTAATATATCTATATCTTATGACCAAGAAAGTATCGCACTACTCACAGATACATTGTTTGTCTGGGTTGGTTCGTTATGTTTTAAAGTATGTCTTTCAAACATTCTGTTTACAATTATCACCAATCGAATTTATTTATTGGATATAAATTTCTATTTTTGGCCCTAAGAATGTTTTTAATACGAATAATACATAAAGTAATAATATAGATTTATTTATTTTTAACTGTTATCGAATCAACTATATCTTTTTAACACCATTTATTGGGATATTAAGGCTAAATTGACTATTTCCTTTTATTATTTTTTTAACTGTTTCATATCTAACTTTCACTAAAAAAATTAATTTCAGTTTTTAAATTATTTAAATAAATATATATATTGAATACTTTTTCTAACTATATTGGCAGACGTATATGCAACTTGTTTGTTCATTATGGAAAAAGATAATTTAAATAATATACATGTAATTAATTTAATAATGTGTTTTCCTTTATTCTAGTACATGAAAACATTATTTTTTTATTACTAACTTTTATGAAAGTGAAAAAAATTACCCTGCTGGTAATTTACATTGAGATATGTAGTCCCTGATTTAAAAATTATTTAGAAATTTTGTGACTGTATTGGACCTTAAAAAAGAATTTTTTTAGGATTCAGCTTTAATTTTATAGATATATATTTATTAGTAGAATTTATCACTTTTCTGCCTTTTTAAGATATTTTATATCATTTATTTAAAAATGTTGAATTTTAATATAAAATTATGTTAAAAAAATGAAAACCGATTTCAGCATATGAATATTTCAATATATTTTTTTTACATAACTGCTTGAAATGAACTAAAAAATCTAGCAATTCCTTTTGAATAGCTATATATTTAAAATAAATATTGATGCCACACCAAAAAATAATTTTTTACTATAGTTAAATTTCGAGCAAAATCACAATAAAATTATTATATTGTGTTAATATTTTTGGAGGTGAAATATCTCGATATTGTATGTCCCAAGATTAACTTCTATATCGTTTATAGTGGCTCTTCTCGATAATTAATTTATACATTGTAAACTCTTTATTATTTGAATATAAAGAATTAAAAATCCAATATAACTTACGGTTTACATAGTTGATTTTTTTTTCGATCAGTATATTTTCTAGCTTTATATTTCTCTATTGGAATTGATTTGTAAAAGGAATATATAAATCTTTTTTAATTATTATATCATGAGAAATAAAATTAGTAATTTTTATACAAGATAATTTTTTTAATTTCAAATATAATATTGTACTAGATAATTTGTTGAATGAAAAATAAAACTTTTATGATGGTTAGTAAAGAATTTTTTGATTTTTTTATAAAATGTAGAACGTACACTATTATCTTATTCGGATGAATAAATTTCTCTACAAATGATACTATGAAAATTAATGTTTTATCACATCAAAGTTGTAAATATATTTGTAGGTATTTATAATGATTTGAATTTTTCCAATAAATTCAAATTTTTTATTTTTAAATGGATTAATCACGTTTTGAGATGACAGAAATACTAGATTTGTAAGGGCTCTTTAATTTTTAATTAATATTTTATCCCTTCTTTTAATTTATATTATTTTTTTATTTTATGAAAATATTGAATGAATATTATTATTGGGCTATATATTTGGGTAAAATATAGTAAATTGCTTGTAGTTGAGAAATTTATGGTAATTCCGCTTTGTCAATGATTTGGTTCATTTTTTGTTTTGAATCTGGCTTTTAAATCATTTAACTTATATAATAAAATATATTTTTTTAAATTATTACTGTGTTTGTTGCTTTTAGATTTTCCATCAATGATAACCAGTTCGAAAATTTTTGTAGTTTAGCTACTAATAACTTTTTTAATATTTGTCATTAATTTTTCCAAAATATTTTTTCCGAAAATTTAATAATTTTCTTTGATATTTCTTTTAAAAATTTCAATTTTTAAATTATGGAATTCATATTTCATATATTCACTACTGTAAAATTTTGTAGTACGTCTACATTAATGCACGTGCAGGAATTGGTATATTAACTATGCCAAAATATTTTGGAATGTTTTATTGTAAAAATTACTTTATTGTGTACATAGATGTGGTTCTAAAGCAGTTTTGTGTATGTGGGAAAATTCAATGGTTTTACATTCAAAAGGAGACGAATCCATATCGTATGGTATAATTTACATATATATAATTTGAAGGTATTCGTTGGATCAATCCACACAAATTATATTAGAGCCTGATGGTATAAGACTTATCAATCATACCAGTCACAAATTCTTGGAGGCTATAAATAGTTAAACGTTTGTCCTGTTGTTTAACCAATCTAGGTTCCTTGAAAAGGTCATATATGTCGATGGATAAAGAGTCTGCAATTCTTTTCATGGCTTATGATGAATTTTCGGTGGTTTTTTATAATTTTATATTTATTTTTTATATAAATTTAATTGTGATCACCTTTTTACAATGATGGAAAAGTTAAAATGATTTATATCTTTATTTACATTTGATTATTAAAATTTTAATTTGTCTTAATAATACACTAACAAAGAAATTCAGTGTATATCTATATTAAGTTTAATGTATTTTTATATATTGGCTTAGAAGCAATAACCACCTTACTTCCTATAGGACTAGACAGACCTCTTTTATTTTTTTATTATACCTCCGAAGCTTTTATTTTCGTGGTTTTCAATGAATCATATTGTTTTTCAATTTTAATATCATTACATTTTATTCTAAAGTGCTTTTTAGATATAAAATACAGTCAAGTAATTATATTATATTTTAATATGATTTCATATTATGAAAATGGTATGCTGAACTTAGTCTATTCGTATAGTCAATAAATATGAAAGGGAAATTAGATTAATGCTATGAGATCCACCTTGAAAGAAATCTCTTAATAAGCTCACCTTTTTCAACGAAGTCTTCAAAAATGTGCGTAATTATAATTCCGACTAATTGTTTACCATAAAGTGACTTGGAATATAATTTAACTTTAAATTAACTTAATAGTCAACATTCTTTGGTTCTGAAAGATTGTAATACTAAATTTGCATCTTGTAAATAAAATATATTATCATGTTGATTTATTAACCACGTAATATATATTTAATTGGAATAATTTTTTGTAATAAATTTTATTTGCATTATGATCGCAGTTTTTCATATTGAATTAATTTAAGGTTTTGCCAATTTGGTATTGCTACTCCAATGGATTTTGGCAAGGAAAAATTGTATTTTGATATTATCAATTCTAACAAAAAAGAATTTGACAGAAAAATTTATGCCTTATAATTTCATTTAATTTTTTATGACAAATATAAAACATGATATAAATCCATAGTTGGAATTTCTAACATTTTCATTACAAATCACACAATGTCCTATATGTTCCATAATTACTATAGTATCCTTAAGAGATAAAACCTAATACTAAAAAAAAAATGGACCGCTTCTTATTTGATCTGTTTTATGAAAATCATTTTATGTTTACCCCGTTTTTCTGATATAATAAGCTCTAATTTAGTAAATATGAATTTTAAATTGATAAAAGTTTTATATTCTCTATCTGTAAACAAAAAATTTATTTGAATCATATTTAGATCTTGAACGTTTGCCTACATTATACAAATGATTAATTCCTTTATTCATATTGTCCTAATAACAGGTTATGGGAAATACAGGATGTTATCCATCGTATTAGTTTGATCTTTTAAATAATATACTTCAGCAGAGAATTTAACATATCAGTAAACCCTTAGATCGCTGAGAAAACTTTCTTTCTAAACAATGTATATGTTTAAACCATGCAGTGTATCTTATAAAGTATTTTAATATGACTAATGCTAAATTTTTCAAAAATTTTAATGTAATGATATAATAAGGCTGTCAATCAATTAACTCTCATAAGTCAATATCTCACCGAGAGCCATTGTACTAATAGCAGAAAATCCATTATTTTTTCTGTCATATTTACGATGAATGATCATTTTTCTATTATTCCTCGACTCAATTGACCTTTTTAAAATTGTTTTTTCTGCATGTATAATTTTTTGAAAGTATAAATATATGCGTTTATATTACCTACCGATGAAAACAAGAGGGGCATTCCTCTAATATCCTAGATTATTTTCACAGACGTGAAATAAACTACGAATTTTTATTTAAATCATTTTATCTACTTAAATAATTTTCTCAAACAATAAAAATAAATTTATCGTCCTTAAATTTTCTAGGATATGTGAATATGTGGAATAAAAAAATTAAGACAATTCATTTGTACCGAATAACACATATTCATACCTAAAAGAGTTCTATTGATTTAAATTCATGAATATTCTCAGGACATGCCATTGTGAATCAACAGTGACTATATCATCATTAACTACATTTCAAATTGTAACATTTTGACTAGTATAATGCATTTAACTTTTAGTAAATTTACACACTAATTCAGAATTTTCATATTTTTTCTATTTATTCTTTTTCACTAAATATATAGTAATTTAAATTAATTGATATTTTCTAATAAGTTATAATTTCTCAAACTCCTTATTTTCTTCTGTGTTAATGCTGATATGAATACCCTTCATACATTTTAAATTCCTTATATTAACTTTAAATCTTGGTATATAGTTTATTTTAAATATATCGTTTGTATTTTTTAAGTAATCATTCCACATCAACAAAATGTATGACAATGATAAAGTTTGTAATTAAATATTTATTTTGACCTAAATTTAGAAAAAAAATTTTAACAGCCTCAAATCGATACTTTTTAATTTATAAATATTGTGAAAATATACTTTTGGTGTATACATATATATATATATATATATGCTAGTCATTGCATATAAAAAGGAAGATCTTTCATAGGTTATATTTATTTAATAACGCATATACCCATTAATCATACGTTTATACTCTGTTAAAATTTATTTTTTCCTAATATTTGTTCTTTATGACGATTAACGCTTTTATACTGATAAAATTAGGTGATTCATTGAAAGCTGGAAAAAATTTCTTGTAACAAGCATATGTTTGATTACAGTATATAACTTAGTAACATTACAAAGACATTGCTGACGACTTTAAAATTATGCTAATTTTTTAAAAAAATCCATATGACCATATAATACATTTTACAGTGATTGCAAGACAACTTGTATTTATTTTTGACTACTTTTCTATGTTTAGTGGAGTACATCTTAGTAAGAGATTTGCTTTTGTTAATTAAATGACATTGCCAGAAGTTGCATGAAATAAGTTTCTGTTATTTTGCATTATGTAAATTGGATTGGTTTTATTTGTAAACGTGTGGTCATTCTTTTCAAAGCCTAAATTTTTAAATTAAACTCGTATTTTTAGCGATACAGATTATTTTCTCATTTTTTCGTAAATTTAGGTTTTAATAAATTAAAGGTGATATGACTCATTAAATTTCAAGGTTCTTATGTATATTGTAGGTTTTAGTTTCAATGATTTATTTGCAAATTTTTCGCTTCGCGTTCCCAGTATTTATTTCATTATTAGTCATCCTCACGCCAACTAAAATATACATTCCCATAATAATTTATTTTGCACATATTTTGTTTAAAAAAAATGTTTTTTTAGCTCAATTCGTTGTTTCGAATAAAAATATTTGATTAATCTACATTCCTCATTTACTTAACTGGTCACATTATTATGTACCACGAATTTAATAATCATAGAAATATTGAATGTTATATTACGGACTCATATCTTTTTATTTGAATCATAAATCTAATTAAAATTTATTATTATTTATTATATATCAGTCAAATTATATCTTTTCTTGCTGATTTTTATTAATTAAATTTACAGAATGGATCTCCTAACGCATTATCAAGACTTGAATCATTAGGTGAAGATCTTGAAAAAGCTGTAAAAGACTGTACTAAATCTGCTATGTATGAATGGGAGTCGTCACGTCAAAAGCTACTTTTACAGGTTTTAGAACTTAAATTAATATTCTAATTTATTTAATAAGGCTGCACGTTTCGGAAATTCGTTTCTTAAAGTTATATCAGATCCTGATCATTTTTTCGCAAAATGCCAAACATTAATGATTTTGTACAATCTCAGACTACCCGATATATGTATTCCAGTTACATTTTTCCAGTTAGTTTATTTTTTTTTATATTTTTCATGAGTTAATTTTTTTCAAATTTGAGCTTAAATAAAGATATTTCATTTTAATTATTCATCATTTTTTTTATAAATTATATTATGATTAAGAATGAATTTGGTATTAATATTTAACAAACTTTGTATTTTCTTGTGTAACCAGATATGATAACCAAATGTTTGAGTCATTAAATATTTAAATTTTTCTTGTATAAATTTATTAAATTTTCATAAGATTTAAAAATGCTATAAAGTTTTATACCATGTAAAATTAACTAAACTGATATGTATTGAATAAAAAATTGATCTAACTGATTATCAGAAAATATTTGAATTATGTCCGAAACATTTTTTGAGTAATTTTTATGTACCTATCTTAAGTATTGTATAAATTTTACTAGATTAATTAATATTAATAATCCATCCAGAGAATTTTCCCTCATGATTTTTAGAGATAAAATATTAGTGATTTGTATTTTTAGATTTAAAACGATTGAACAATACTCATGATTTTGTTTAAATTTTTTGTATTAATTTTTCCAAAAATGATATTTTGAAGATAAATAATCGCATATATTATTACCTACATATTTAAATTTATGACATTTCACCACTTAATGATTACCATGATTTTAAATCTGCTAACTATACTTTTTTATTAATTTATATTAGTTATTTATTCCGATGCTCCAATTAATTATTTTTATTTCACTTTTTGATACAGAATTTGTTTAATCGATATTTTTATATTTTTCTGCAGAAAACGTTTTTACAAATAGGCAATCGAGTTGAACATCTCTCCCTCAGCAATTATTCATTTTCTTTTGAAATGTGATTATATTTTTAGAAGATATCACATTAGCCCAATTAGGAGCTACAACAAATAAATATTATTAATATTCTAGATTTGTATTGCATACGTTTCACTTATCTTCACGCTATAACCACTATAGTTTCAACTGTCAACTGTTATTTTTTTTGTTTTTGGAATACGCATCCGTGTTATTGATCATGTTGGTACCTGATCTGAAATAACGTATGCCCACTAATTTTTTAGAGTATTACAGGTTATTAATGTAACTATCTGGTTTCATAAAAGTGTGTATAACAACAATTGAAAAAATTGATAACACAATATAAGTATTAACGACTGTCTAAACATTCTATTACTATCCTGTGAACAAAATCTCAATATGTTGGTTGCAGTGCCAGATAAATTGGTTTTGAATATTCTAAAATTTGAATGTATCATTTGTTAAATTTTTTGTTAAATAGTTATTATTTGTCAATATTATAATGTTAATTGGAAATATTTTTCTTAAAATGAATTAATGTTATCAAAATTGAGGTATCAGGTCTGTATAAATTTTTAAATAATTAATGTAATTAGATTAATATAGATTGATACTAAATTAAATTATTCTGTGCTTTTATTTTTAGTCTTGAAGCTGTATATTCTAAAATAAACATGCTATTTAAGGGTACGAGTTATCTTTTTATCAGTAGGGAGTATAAATATTTGACGTTATATCAATTTTAGCATATCCTTTATGAGATTTTTGTGAGCTAACGCAACGCCGGGATTTTCTTTGTCATGTAAAATGCTTCAATAGATCTATTATTATCGAAGCAACATTAATGTTTTTTTTATAAACAGCCTGAAGCAACGGTTTAATTTAAAAATTACTATTATAACCAGTGATCGATACTATTTACAGGAATTGTAATCATCACACTGAAATTTCCTTTACCTATCTTTATAAGATATATTATTATAACCAGAATTGCATAGTTTTTTAGTGATTTCCTGTGAAACTATGTAAAATTATTGTCAGTGACCTAAAATTTTATGAAAAAATATTCCTATATTCAGAAACGATTTCATTTATTCAAAGGTTTTGATTATATGGTGGCATTCTTGATCGAGAAAAATATTAATCTGCTATTTTTATAATGGCGACAGCTAAATGATTTATACAAGTAATAATATGTTTTAGAGCGGTTTATATATTGTACTGATGTCATTGACCATTATTTTTCTTTCAAATATTGATAATTTTAGCTGTTTTTAATTTAGTAAACAAAAAAGAAGCCAGTTATCAAATTTTAAAATGATGAAATATGTAGAATAATAAATTATTTCGATAAATAGAGTTTTTTTTCGAAATTTTATATTATTTGAACCGAACACAAATATTCCTATTACATTATTTTTATATCATATTTGATCAATTGAAAGCATTTTGTAAATATTAAATTAGTTTATATTTTATTTAATATTATTAATAATTTTTGTTCTACTAATGTTAGCTGTTTTATAGGTTTTTAATATTACATTTTTTTGTAGTATTGATAACTAGATCAAAACATTTAGTTAAGATATAAGAATATCTGCTTAGATGCGAAAAATATATAGTGGGAAATTGGGCTGTCTTTTAAGCTACATAACGTTAAGGATAAAAGTTAAAAAAATTGTAAATAAATTTAATTTAAGCTATTATAGTAGTGTTCTTGATTTCATATTAAAATATATAATTTATAATATTGCTATAGGTTTCTTTCTGTTGAACATAAACTCTTGCTAAGTTTTCTTACAAAAATTATTGATTATCATTTAAACAAATCAACATACCAAGTTTTTAATTTTTGTGCGTCGTTATCATTGTGGAATTTTCTAGTCGAACCTTTTATTTATATTTTAGGAAAGGTGAAATATTCTTATATATTCCAGAAAAGGCTTTCTCCTGTTGTTTTGGAATTTTTTTTTATTTTTAAATCTTTTATGAGTAAATTTTTATTTCATTTAGTGTTTTTAGGTCCGTTTATATCTAAATAAACTGATTGGTAATTAACCTTTTAACATTCCTTATATGCTTTCATGTAAAAATTTGATATACATTAGTTACCTTAAAACGATTCGATTTCAAGGTGTATATAGTGTGTGCAAGGCTTCTTTTTTAGACTGTTTTTGATCAAATTGAGTTATGATAAATCTAACTGAAAATTACAGTTGTTATAATATTTTAAAGATTAGTATTTATGAAAATGGGGTATTCAGAATCGATTCTAAAGAAAAATATTCTTAATGTTAAACTATTGTTTTTCATTTTAATATTGCCAAAATTAGGTATGTCAGACAATCTACATCTTATTATAATCTGGCTACTACTATAAAAATTTTAATATCATAACATTTTTTGATCATTTTTCAAAAAAACCAACATATTTTAAATAATTACATTTTTTATTATATCTAACCTAATATGTATTTTTAAATTAATATTTATTTATTTAAAAAATTGCAAATTAGTTTTTGTCTATTTGTTTGAATATTGGTTGAATAATATGAATATTTTTCATGTAATTGATATAAAATTAAAACTAAGGCTGTAAATTTTTGGCGAATTTAAACTATTGAAGATTTTTGCATTTCATTTTCTTTCAAGATAGTGGTTCTATTTGACCTCGTCGACCCTTTTTTCTTACTTATAACAAAAAATTTATTTTCTTTATAACCTCATGGAGTAACAATACTCTTGAATGGGATAGAACATTCTTAATAATGCAGAAACTAAATCAAAAATAAATTTCGTTTTTATAATTTATTTCGAATTCCATTGTTCTCGTTCATTTGTATTTGATCTTTTATGTTAATATATTTGATTTTTGATTTTTAACAAACATTTTCCTTCAATAAGCTCGTCTATATATTAAGGGTTATCATAGAACGCTTTTTTATTTTTACCGGTATGAATCAACACTTCCATTTCCGATATTTTTATTAATAGCTTCATATAACATTGAATGGTTTAATCTTTAAGATCATATGCAATCGCCTGTGATACAGAAAATAGATTAATTACACTTTATAGATTGATCTTCTAAAGCTTTCTTTTTTACAACTGAATAATTTGGTCCAATGGATAGAACATAAATGTTATGTATAAGTTGATGAATAAAATGGCGTTATTTCTGTTCTTAATCTTTTAAAATAAAATTTAAAAATTAATTTTGGTATAGCTATTATGTTGGATGTATTCCTATTTTGTCATTCTACAGTGAGCTTATAGTTGTATTATATTCTTAATATTGTTCAGTCAATTTTTTTTAATATATAGCGCTTCAAAACCGCTTATCGGAATGATTAATAATTTTTATTTATTTATGAATCATACCAAATTTGGTTTTATTCTTATGTAATTTAGGTATGCCCTTGGTTCCCTTAGACAGTACATTGATAGGTATAAATTTAAGTTTATTATTTTCTTTTTAGATTGATAGTTAGGAAAAAATTTACTTTGGCTATTGAAATAGCAAAAATAAACGGACGTGATGAAGATATCAGGCGAACACTGCTTGCGTGGGCCGAAAACAAATTTAAAAATGTTAAATTAAGCGATAAATTTGTTGCTGAAGAAATGATTTCTAAATTATCGGACGAAGAATTTATTGATTTTTCAGATATTGTAAAAATATCTCTAGAATGTAACAGAACAGTAGTTGCTATGCGAGTAAATTTTATAATATTTGGTAACCACTCAAGATTATTGATAAAAAATTACCTCCACTGCAGCAAATTGGGTTTCTTCTACAAATGAAACAGTATGAAACAGCTCTCGATCGAGTATCACAGTGTATCGACAGTAACATCAGTGCTATATTATTTATTCTCATTTTACCATTTTAGTATACAAAGTCATAATTACAATTGAAGACAACCTGAGTGAAAAGGAGTTTCTATTGAGTGTATCAAAGAATAAAGTAGTCTATGCGCTAACAAAAAATGTATTTTATTTTTATTATTTTTAAATAATTTAAGTTTTTGATTCAAACAGGTCATTCAGCACTTGATTCATTGCTGTTACAAGATGATAATTACAGAGAAATTAATGCTTATTATATTGGTTTATCAGCATTACATAGTAGGAATGAAAAAATTGATACACTCAAGAAAGTCTTGGGATACTCTAAGAACAAAAATTCACCTACAACACATGTTCGTAATATATTTACTAAATCATATTAATCAGGCTTGTGAGGCGCAAATATCCTTGATAGGAATTCAAGAAGCATTATCACAAAAAGGGAATGACAACTATATAAATTTATCTTTAATTCAAACTATACATATGGTTTTAAATAATTTTTTATATAAATGAGTAGTTGTGTGAGAATAAGCTTGAAAATCAGGCTTCTCTTCTAAAAGATAAGTTTTCTCTTTCCGATAGTAGGTTTTGTTGGGCAGTCCTCAACCCTTGTGCAAAAGCTGGATCTTGGTCTTTTCTTCAAAAGTTAATGACAGAAAAAAAGAAATGCCCGATCGGTTTTGATGTTTTTATGATAAATTTATTTTTTTATTTTCTGTAGCCTTTTATTAATGTCGCTGTTAAGTACCGTGCTTCCCATGAAGTTATTAGAGGATTCGTTTCAAAAACTCCTCTTAACTTTTGGCCTAAGTTATACGTAAAAGCCGGGTAAGGTGTTGTTATAATTCTTTTAATGATGTAGAATGATGACTGACGCCGCTCAAGCTGCAATTTCTTCTAAAAATGTTGATTATATCCAGTTAGTCAAAACCAGTTGCAATTCAGCTCTTCATGCGGATGCATTAGAACTTTTAAGAACTTTTAAATTGTAGAAATGATTCTTTTTTAAAACTTAAATGCATATTATCATTTAAGAGTGCAGTTATTCACCCACATTTGCTGATGTTAAAAATGAATTCGTTCGGGCAAAACCTACCTAAATGTGGGTTTAAATGAAGACTCCTGTGAGGATTTTACATAAATTAAAATATTTTAACTATAAATTTCGTCATGAACGCTTTATTTATGAAATAATTTTATCAATATATACACCGAAATAAAACTCAAAACTATCATAAGGAGAATTTTTTGTAAAAGGCATCAGTTACGTAAGATATGGTTTAATTAATAAAATGTTGACCAAGCCCAAGCTATTTTCCTATTTTACCTCAAAGCATACTATATGCAAAAACCCAAAACAATTCTCTATCTTTATACCTACCACAATAAAATTCCGGTTTGAAGGAATGTAAGATTTATTTTTTTTTGTTAAAGGTGCCAAGGATAAAAAAGATATAATTTTCAGCTTGCTTGCTTTTTAATTAAATTACAAATTATCAGAATTAACACATTTTTTTGTAGTGAATACTCCATTAATTGCTAATTGCTTACTGTCTAATTGCTTTTTGTGTTTGAAATAAGGTTAAAAACCTTTCTATCTTCAATAATTATTTATGGTAATTTATTTATCATCAAATGAAGTTATGAATATCATTTTAATGTTAAATTTAGAGCAGCAATTTATTAAAAATTTTTACCAAATTCGTTACAGGTATAGGGTTTATTGGAATATGACAGTGGTTTCATTTTCGAAATAATTACAATCACATTTGACGTATGGATTGAATCAAGTTTTTGTGAATCGATCTTGTATGGTAAAATATTATTATAAACCTTTTATCCATTTTTGTGTTATATTCCGTTCATAGGTGGTACTTTACCCCTGACAATGAAACACATTTTAATTCCTATCAGCAGTCACGTTATTTAATATATTTTCCATATATATTATCTGAGTATGAATCAGAGTTCATTTTGTAGTTTCATTAAACTGGTTTAAAAAAATCATGCTAAATTTCCTCAGATGAAATGGACGAATCCCGTGTAATAATACCGATTTAGTATAAATGGAAGAAATTACTTAACACATACAGGCAATTATTCAATTTTTATAATTTTTTTATTCCTTTGAATTTCGGTTTACAGAAATATATCTTATTTAAGCTAATTATGCCTATCTAAGTGTTAAAATTAAACTTCTATAAAAGAATATGAAATCTGAGAGTTCTGATACAGTTTATTCAAAATAGTCGCTTAATATATTAATTATACAATTATTGGGTTGTGGTTTTCCATGAATTTTTACGTGAAATATTTTAATGCACAATATCGTAATTATATTTCATTCCAGCAACAAGATTTCCCAGGATGTTAATTCAAGTTAAAGCCATGCATACTAATCAATCAGTTTTTTCTATGTTAGTTAAATTTTTAATATTTTAAATTTGTAATTGAAGTACTTCTTCTTATTTAATGCTTTCAAAACAATAGTCTTGAATTATTTTTCCATTTTTCTTACATATAACTTTTCAGAAAATATTTTTAAGAGATCTAATTTTTGTTAAATTTAATAAAAAATTCTGTTATTTTGGCTTTCTTAGAACTTAATTCAGAATACGAAAGTGTATAGTTAACAGATGTGACTTTGGCATACATAAAATGCGTACATATCTTTTATTTAGCTTAATATATAATTTAATAACATTTTATACAGTAAAATATGTAAAAATATTAGATATTAAAGAGAATAATTTGGTACATACAAAAAGTACGTTGTAAGTTTTATGATTAATTATTTCTCGATTTAAAATTTTTAGCCTACATCTTATAGTCTTTTTGTTTCGAATATGAATTTTAGTACAAATTAAATTGATTTTATGCTGCTTCAGTTCTACTTTTTCAAAAAATACATATAATGGAAATGTAAAATCGATCCAGCTTAGGAATACCATTACGCAACTTTCATATGATGTTATTTGTTCTAGATATTTTCAATTGATGAATTGATGCTAATCACGGCATAAAAAAAATTAATAATTTCCTCCGAAATTCCAAAAATATCCCACCTAATTTTTTTTAAAAAACATTAGTAGCAAAATGAAAGTGTCTATGTTATTCAATAATATATCAATATTTTAAAAAGATATGGCAAGCAAACTTTTTCTGCTTTATGAAATAATAATGTACAATTTACTTATTATTCTACAGTATAAATATTAAATCTTTTACTTTATTTACAAGTTTTCCTGATTCCATTCTATTTTCCGCGATAAACGCTGAATAATGTGTTAAAAATTCTCTAAACTCTTTAATATTAAAATTTGATTTAACATACCTGATTGTTGCTTGCTCAAAGCAGTCATAGCTGGAAGTTTTTTTGGCGGAACAGGTATGGATTATTTCATCTAAAAAATCTTATCATAATGAGTCATTCTTTCAATGTTTTAATACCTATATTAGCATTTTCTACTCTTTTTTACAAACTGGAATGAAACATAATAAAAACAACAATGAAATATCGAAATATTGAAAACCTTATATCTGAATACCGCTTTTATTTATAATAAAATTTCATTTTTACCACTTGATGGGTATTTGAAAACAGATATTTTTTACTCTTACAGGTTTATATAACTGATGTGTATTGATTTAAATTTCGTTTTGTGAATTTATATATATATTGATCTTGGTTTAATTCAACTTTTGTAAAGTTCGTTGAAAATTATTATTAATTGGTTATCTTCACAGCAATCATCTATTTTTCATTAGTTGAACGGAATCTATAGTAGATATTATAAGTTGAAATAATGATTTCTTCGACTTTATTTTTATTTTATTCATGCTGCTCCAGGTTTTTTATTAACAATACTGGATAATTTATTGTATTTTCCCCAATATTAAATAATATAATCATTTTTAAACTAATAGCATGTATTTATTAAATAGGTTTATGTGTGTTAGTTTTTTTAATTTGATTGTAACAACAAGAGTGTCATAAAGTAATAGTAGTTCTAGTTTAGACTTTATGAATAAATGGTCCTTTTTCCATGATTTTATTAATATGAGAATGTTTAAATTTTAAAAGTGTAAAAAAATAAAATACTAATTTCATTCCTAGTAATAAAATTACACTTTTGAAAGAATCATAGATAATATAAAGGCCTAATTATTTCTATATCATCAATTAAAAAATTTTGTCCTTTGTATTCTTAAAAGATTAAGCTGATTATATTAAATTAATTTTGATTAAATTTGAACATAGTTTTTATTTTATGTAAATTTTAAAACTGCCAAAAAGATGAATATTTTTAAGAATTTTTCGTATGGTGTAAATGCAAGCACATGTTATAACTCAATTTCAATTTCTAATTGAATTCTACCTTCGAGGCTATATTTTTTTGAAAGGATATTTATTCAAATATAACTGTCTATAAAGTTTCAAATGATGATTTATTTCATGATTTTTTTACTAAAGCTGTATTATCTTAATTTTTCATCCTAGTGTAAAAAAAATATAATAAAATTATTAATAATTAAACTCTATATTGTAGAACATGGCTATAAAAGTAACAGTGAGATAAAATTTTATACCCAATTAGTAAGTGAAAATTTTATTTGAAAACTACATTATTTGGAAATCCTGCCAAACACTAAATTATTCGTTTGTTTTTTTTTATGTTTTACTTTAATATATCGTGATTAGTATAAATTTTTATTTACATAAAGTCATGAATTGAATTTAGTGTGTTAAAGATCTGTTTAAGTGAATATATATTGTTCAGGACAGTAAATTGCCCTTTTAACTAGTTTTTCATCATTAAATATTATGTCAACACGTTACCGCCATTTAAAAGGTATATTTTCTAATAAACCCCAGTCATTAATAACTTTATAGTTTTTTGTAGGGTCCAGAATTAAAGGAATTTGGAGCAATTTTACTTTCCTGGCTGCTTTATAACATTATTATTATTGAGTGTTTGATCTGTTTAAAAATATTTCATATTTTGTTTGCAATTAAAAAATATTGGAAATATTTTTGACAATTCATCTTTTTGATCGATATTTTAGCATTTAAACACACCACATGATATATAATCATTATCTGTAATAAGCTTTCATAATTTTAGAAATAAAAATATCACTTTCCAATTTGAAAGAGCTGAAATTAATTTATTTTTATCTTTTGTATTTTAGATTTAATTTGTTCTTGAATATATTCATATTTATGATTATTAATATCAAAACAATATGATTTTCAGATAATAATTTAATTTTAAACAGTTTCACTTTAGATTTATGAAAGAATTTATAGAATAATTTTTTATGTATAAAAAATGATATCGAGTTTAATCTATCGTTTTATTTTGTAAAGAGTTTGCTGTTCATCAGTTCTCCATAGAACAATTAATTTTTTGAACATATCATTTTGCTGCACCTAGCTGCTCACGATCTTAATAATCTGATCCTGGGAACCGTATAATGTCGGAATACCTTCGATAATTATCATGTTAACAGTGCGGCGAAGCGAAGAAATTATTATTATTAGTATTAGTTTCCATCGTGTCATTTAGGCACATTAATATTTTATTGAGATTTATCTTCTGTGTTACCGTTGATAGGGATGCTAGATCGAGGTTCGTGAAGCATTTCACATTAAATATTCGGGAACCATAGTTTCCGAATACCCTCGTCCCTGTTCGTAAAACGGCTCTGGACCGGTTTTGTAAATGTAAGGTACCACAATATCTTATTAATATAATCGGATGTATTAACGATTGCATTAGAATCATACTTTTTAGTATCTATAAATTAATTATATTAATAAAAGTAATGTTTTACCGCGTTCGAATCTGTGTAGTTAAAAATTGTTTATTAATTTTTTCTCACTACATTTATGGTATCTTATGTCTGTTTTCACCTCACTATAAGGGTGAGTAGAACTTACTTCTGATATAGTTAGACCTTATTTATTAGTTTTAGACTTGGTTTTACTATATTTATCATTTGAGATTTTGCAGCTTTTATAGCGTTTGTTTTATTTTTTTAAGAAAATTTGTTTAGAAATATATTATATCATAATCTATTACATACATTAATAAATTATTAACATTTTTACTTAGAAAGTAACATATTTCATAAAATATTTCTATTAAAAAAGTAATATTTATTAAATTTTTTTATTTATATATACCACTTAAAAATGTTAGTTATATTAATTTTTTCTTTTAAATTTTAATAACTGAAATAAATTAACTAAAGTATAAGAAAAATACAGTATCAATCAAAATGGAAAAATTTAATCGGCCATTCAAAATACTCGAGATCGTTACAACGTCAAAACTTGTTCGCATTTCATCTTTGGATTATATGTTTATTTTTAATAACAAATACCCCAATAATAATATATAAAATAATTTTGTAATAAGTTTATGGCTAATATAATATCATATTTATCAAAAAAAA
>LDMZ01005359.1:0-13652 GCA_001455285.1 Sphaeromyxa zaharoni
ATTCAACCCATTAAAATTAACATTAATTTTAATTAGTTGATCGTAATTATTTCTGGAAAAAGATGAATATATATTAAAGTTGTCTTTGCTCTTCGGAATTTCATCCAGACAAAAATTAGCATTGTTTCAGATATAGTGTCCAAGTTTTTTATGAAGTAAATTAATATTATTCAGCGACTTTTTATCTAGGGAAAAATAATAGTCTAATAACTTATCTTCCAGAGTGCAAGGAATCAAATCAAGAAATTTGGAAGGAGAATATCCCTCGAATGAGGCAATTAATGCAAGGCAACTCCAATCCCTATAAAAGTTTTCAATAGTAATAACGGGGGATTTTAAATTCAGAACCATCTATCTCGCAACTGCTACCACTGTAATAACTTAGAACACGCAAATAATAATCCACGTATATAAAATATATCTATGTCATTACCCACGCCTAATAATCTCTACATATTGTCGAACTATTTAATATAAACACATGTTTAAGGCAGTGATATGGCCACCTATTATTATATATTGTGGTGCCTTAAATTGGCACAACCGGACCTAAGCCGGTTCACGTATAAGGATGAGGATATTTGAGCGCCAAGATCTCCCAATATCCAGTGGTGCGGGCTCTCCAAATTACCCGATGGCACACCAAAATATAAAAAAGAGTAATTAATGTTAAAAAAGCAAGCAATAATGCTAGCTGTCCTACACCAAGAAAAAACTTAATCCTTCCGCCTCGCCGCAAGGTCAACGTGATAATAATCGGAGGTATCCAGACATTACGCGTTTACCTCCGATGGGATTATGAATATCGTCAGCACTAAGGTGCTGCACGATAATATATTGTTAGTTTATAACCCTATTGATAATGGATATTTCTATGGAAAGGCTTAATAACTTTGAAACTGCCACTCACTGGGTTTTACATAACCCTAATAGTCGATCACGTGCGTCGCTTGTGAACCTTTAGCAGCAATAGGGCACGACAATATTTTCATACAACATTGTTTGCATACTCCTGGTATATGCTATGTTGATGTTAGTAATATGAAAATGATTTCGGCTGGATACTAGAGTTAACTACAAATTGGCACTTGGATAAAAAACGAGCCACAGATAATATGAATTTTTTATCATATAGTTTGCATACCTTTGATTGAAATCCGTTTTAAATCGGGTGATATCACTATAAATCATTTCTTTTTTTTTCAATTGAAAAACAATCCCCTGAAATAAACAAATATTTATTATAGAATGAATAAGGATCAATCGATTAAAAACTAAATAGGGATCTTTTGTGCAAAGTGCAACGAAAATAATATATATATAGATAGTTATTAATTTGCGTATATTTAATTTTTCATAATTTTTTTTATATAATAAAAAAATTGTAGAATATAGAGCCTTGATTGATACTAAAATATTTTTAAATTAAAAACGATCCTTATTCTAAATAAATTTTTTTATGACTAATATATAATTCAAGTTTATCACAGTAAAAAAACACTACATGAAGCTCAAAGTTGTATAAACAAAATTTAAATCACAGTAATTTACAGTTTATAAAATAATCTCGAAAAATATTTGCTAAATATATTGAATTTAAAATTATATTTGTATATAAGCTTAATTCGTAATACGTAACCAATCAAAAAACAATAGTGAAAAACTGAAACATAAACATATCATTTCTTTTAAATTCAGGTACATTTGTTTTTTGTAAAACTTGTTTCTTGCGTTGAGCTCCATTGCATCAATAATCCAGTTATTTCAGTACTTTCTTATGTAGAGATTTATTTTTTTTTCATATTTCAGTGTTCGTTATTAATTTTTGAGAGTAAGAACTAAAGTATAGTTTGGCTATCGACTCAGTAGGTTGGAGTTGTCATTGTGAGCGGTGAACAACAAGCACCATCTTTGTAAGCATGGAACTTTGAGCATTTATACCCAAATACCTATCTTCACATTCAGTGAGGAATTAAAAGCGATTTTCAAAACCCTTCTAAGGATTATATATATATTCGATATTGATCGGAAATCATTCAAAAAATTTTTTTTCATCTGGACTCACATGGTTGTATATTTTGGCCTCATCTTGGAATTTGGTTCCCTAATTACATATTTTATGTTTTGAATACTAATAATCTGTAACAGTGTTATTAAAATTATTGAACGAAACTTCAAATATTTAAAAAGTGCATACAAGAAGAGAATACTAGGTACTAATTACGTTACGTGGTTCGTCTCAATTGATTAAAAATGAATTTCAAATTCCCGCTAATTATACTTTGGTGTTAATTATTGTACATAAAAAAAAGTAAACATCCGATCACTGCTATTAAAAATTCTTAAACTAATGAATGAATAATTAAAAAGGAAAAGATAGTAGAAGAAATGCGAAACTTTTTGACAAATTTTAACCCCTAAAGTTTCATTACACACTACCTATAAGCTAAAATACATACTAAGCTCCATCTCCGATGGAATTTTCCAATTTATCAGTCAGTGCCGAACCAAATTCATTCATAAAAAAAATTTTGAAAATTATGTGTTTAATCTTTATATGATTAAAAGATTTATAGTTTTTTACAAATATTTTCGCGATTTAAAACTTTTTAACAAAAATACCTAACCCACGTCTTAAGATTAACTTAAAAATAATCGCTCCTACATATGTATGTCAAGCGAATCATCAACCAGATAATTAGGTCTAAATTAATTTTTTCATTAAAACGAATCAGAATTTCCCGGACTATTTTTAGCCTCTACAAACATAAATTAGATAAATTCGTATTTTATCAATGTTTGAAACATCTAGACAATTATATTACTGCGAAGGGATTTGTTACGCGGTACAAACAAAGAAAATACATTAATTGTTATCAACTTTCACAGAATTTACGACAACATTAGTCTAAATATCAGATACAATATTGTCTTATCACTTGACATAAGGATTAAGATACCAGTAATAAGATTAAACTCGTATTACTCATTAAATAAATAAAAAAATTCCGTATCACAAATTAATGGGGGATTAAATCTACATTACTTCAACGAGAGTTACAATTTTAGTGGGTAGATAATTATTTTAGCGTTATCCATTCATTTTGGGCAGGAGTGGCCTCAATTTAATTCATTGCCAAAATAAAAAAATAGGGCAAAATAGCACGTAACAAAGAATTTTCAATAGTAGGAAATATCCCTGACATCTCGAGAGTATTAGACAACAAGTAAGAGGTTAAGGGAAACGCCTACGAAGGACGAAGCCGCATTGCTCGCCTCACCTGATTCTGCTCGCGTGACGTGACTTAATTGTTTTCTTGATTGAATTTTCGTCAGAGCTTCTATGTCTACCGGTAACTGATTTTTAGATAAATTAATTTTTTTCGTGATGCTTAATTGATTTACAGCGTAATATTCTGCTAAATTTGCTTTGTTCCCTTTATATATATTTTGTCGTTTTAATTGTTTTTTAATGATCACGGTTTCGATCCCTTTGCAATTTTCATAACTATTATGACAATTATGTGCGCAGATCTCTCATTTTTAAATTTCGACGTGTAATTAGGATTTTATAAACAAGTTATGCTGTCTGGATTCTTTATCTTTTGATTATCTCTTTGGCTTCATTGTTGTCTAGCCGATAATGAAGTAGCTGCTGAAGTGGCTGAAACAAACGTAGACGAGCAACAACAACAACAACATAGCGAAGAAGTTGTACCAGCTAAAGAAGAACCACAGAAAAATGTAGAACAACAAAAGCCCGAAACTAATCAAGAAGCGGAACCTGTTAAAAATAGCAATGAAGTACAAAATGACTCGTCACATGATAAGGAGAAGCAACAAGCTCAGCCTGTTAAAAAAAGAGTTGCTTTTTTTGAAAGGATAGCGTCTTTGTTTAAAAAGAATAAAGGAGAATCTCATTCTAAGCCTAAAAAGGTTTCCATTTTCATTATTTAGTATTGAGTCATCTTAGAAAATTAATAAGAAGGGAAAAGAACCCCAGAACCAAGATAATACACCAGCGAAACAGGAAGAAGTTGGACAGAAGCCGGCTGAGGTAGCTCAGACTCAAGCAGATGTGGTAGAAAAGCCCGCCACTCAGGAATCTGACGCTAAAGTAGAGCAGGAACAAGTCCAAAATTGTTGTGAACAAAACACCCAAGAAACAGCACAAATAGAGGATTCCCAGGTGTCTAATGATGTTGTTGAACAACAAGAATCGGTTCAACAGGAAGAGTCTGTTCAGGTCGTATCTGAACAAAAATCTGAGGAATCTGTATTGGAACCTCCCGTTCAAGATGAACCAGTGCAGGAAGAAGTTCATGATTCACAAGAAGAGATCGTCCAGAATCCTGATAATTAATTCCAACTAAACATATTTTTAGTTAATATAATTTTTTCATGCATGGAAATAAAATTATTTAAGTTAATATGAATATTTCCACATATTAAGTGTCTTTTTGGAGATCTTTTCAAATATATCGTACTTTTTTATATTATTTATGATTGACAAGTTTACTTGGTATTTTTAAATATATTTATCTTATTCGCTAATAATTTTAATGTAATATCGTTAAATTATCCAATCCGAGTTTAAATTAAGTAAATAATCTTATTAATTTGACTGTCTATTCCTCTTGGGGTTAAAATCTGAATGTGTATTCCCTGAGGAATGCTTTGAAAAAATAAAACCTATAGCTATAGTAAAAGGAAAGAATAGTCCATTTAAGATTCCTGCTTTTACATATTGTTTTTTAAAATTGGCAAAAATTCTAATTATTTATATTAAATTTCAATATTCGTAATCATAATAAGATGTAAGAAACCAATGTTCGAAGTTTGAAGATCGATAAATTTTTTTGTATACAGCTCTGAATTATCGATGAGGCATATTTTAAAAAAATTTCAAAAATAGTTTAAATCACGTTATTGTTAAAAAACGCTATAAATAAGTTCGGCTCCTTTGTATCCCTGTTTATTATGTACTTTAGAAATATTGTTGTAACGGGTATATTTGGATTTTTTTATAATTTTAGGTTTGATTAAAATATCTTTAATTTCAGTTGGTGTAAGTGCCTTGTTACGTTTTGTATATAATCATTACTGTTTATCCATTTTTTTAAACATTTTAGGTTTGCCGACTTTCGTTACCCGTCGACTACAAAATGGATTAAACAAATACATTTTGAACCTCTTAATTGATTCTAACCATTCATCTTTGATATATTTTGTGTGGAGTCAACTAATTTAGGAGGCATCATAAACTTTTCCCGACCTTTTTAATATCGATGAAACCCTGCTTGGTGAAAAGATAGCATATTGCACTGTAGGACGACTAATTTTTGTTTCTTAGAAGAATTAATGACTATTCGTAATCTATTTTTGGCTATTATTTTTCATACATGCTGTCAGAAAGACCTTTTTTGTATTTTTTAAAATTGACTGATTTGATACTAAAAATGATATAACTATTTGGCCCAGCAATCTTACATGGAAGGTTTAGATGAACTATTTTTTAAGTTCACAAATTATAACTTAAAAACATTTTCGATAATTCAATCTTTTGATCAACCTCTATTGCCTTTTATTTCAAAATATTTGTAATAAAAAATGTAAATTGAACATAATTTATCAATAATTATATTTTGGTTACCCACTTATGTATTAGTTCAAAAGTTAGAGCTCATAATTCATGTATAAATATATGTTTGTGGGATTCCATTCAAGCAGTAGTTACCCTACATAAATTTGTTTAAAGAGCGTACATACTAGAGAGTGAGTTTGCATCAAAATTAAGATAAAATAACACAATTTTAACAGAGTTAAATCTTTATTTTGTATATCGTGATATAACAATCCGAATTATATCAGTCAGTGAGTGTTTTTATGCAATTTCGGGAAATATTATAATTCAAGTCAAAAATTGATAAAAGACAAAAATTTAAGTTCAAAGACAAGAACGTAAAATATTTGATAGAATACAGTTCAATAAATAAGATTCTTAAGGGCTACACAGGTCATAAGTATATCTTCTGTTTAAAAAATGTGCGATATAATGTCACAAATAATCTGTATTATAATATCAAAAAATTTATAACTTTTATATAATATTTTAGTAATAATATTTCTTTCAAGCCAACATAGCATTTTATTGTTAAACATACAATCCTGTTTACGACCATCAGTTTTATAGAAAATATTTACTGATTTTTAACCAGTAATCTTGTTTCTCTTGTGTTATTTAGAAATCAAACATTTTTATAAAACTAAAACTCATTAAAATTTTATTGCTAGATATATACTATTATATGTTAAGTGTAAAAAGCAGAGTTACATATATCAACAAAACAATAATACTGAAAGAATCATTTAGCCTCTATAAACAAAATAAATATTCTTAAAATTAATTATAGTCATCTATATGGATTTTTAATGAGAAAAAGGTTCTGTATCGAGTACAATTGTTTTTATACCTGTGAAAAAGGTTCAGTGCAGGGAAAATCTACCCGTATGGGTTAGGTATTAAAAAAACGATTGGAAAATAAAATTACCCATAAATTTATCCGAAAATAATTTAAACTTGGTAGCGTAGGTTTCATAAATTGAGGTTGATAAATAATAGGAAAGTGAATCGTACATTTCCAGGTTTAATATTTAGATTGATGATAAAAAATTCTTAAATACTTAAATATCCTCAAGACTAAATGATCTCACGTTAACCCTTGGTATCTAAATTTAATGTTGGAAGTGTAACATGTGGATTAGTGGATGTTTACATGAAGCTAATAAATCCAGTATTGCATATATAGAGCGAATAACAATTGAGTGACGGAATTTTGTTCATTTTTTCCAAACAGTTATTGGCTAAAATAAAAACTTGTGTTTGAGATTTTTATAAAAAGGATTATAACTTATATATGAACATTTCAGTTTACTATTATCAAATTCCGTTTTGAATGAATCGGTTCATCCAAAAAGCATACATTGTCAGAAATAAAGTTTAGCACTGGGTAATATAAACTAAAATGTATGCTCCAAAAAAAGTACAAGTTTAATCAAACATTTCATCTTTAAATGTAGTTAATTCATATTTATGTATATTCCCGTATACCTATTACATGGGAAAGTTTTTAGATCGTATATTAACTATCATTTTATAGGCTTAAACAAGAAATCCTTTATCTCATATAAATATAGAACAATGTATGCATCCCGTATTAGTTCCATTATCTTAAAAATTTTAATTACCAACTCCCAATCTTGGCTACACATATGATTTCTTTCCATAATACAATACTTTAGAAAAATATTATCATAACTCAGTTAACGGATTATGATATTTCGGTAATAACCAAAGTGGATCCGATTATAACCGAAAATATTATTAATAAATGTGAAAATGCCGCATCGACGCGGGATTAAAATTTTATTAAAATAGAATACATAGTTTATACATATATATATATATATATACTTAAGTATTCTAACATCGGTACCGACATCTACTCGCCACAGTATTGGGTGTTTAGTACGCACCCTAAGATCAAAATTAGGTAAATTTATTTGCTGCGACTGCAAATATCGATTATCCAAATATTTTTGCTTATACGTGTTCATGGCCACAAAACAGGGTTCTTAGAATAAATCTGTTAAATGTTCCAAATTTGTATGTTTACTTTAAACTATTCCAGGCCTGTCACGTATTTATAATATCATTCATTTCATCCAAGTGAATATTATAAATCGTTAAAAATATTCAATTTTGGTGCGTATTAATTAATATATTTTAAAACAAAAAAATCAGTATGGACGAAGTTTTGTTATTTTTTCGATATATTATGATAAAATTTATTAAAATGAAATCAAAACGAACAAGCAAATAATTATGTGTATATTAGTAGTATATCATTACTTATTTTTATTAAATTTTAATTAAATAATAGAAGTAATTCTGGTTAGCTTCGATGTTCTCAAAAAGATATACTGCTGCTGTGGCTTGGGTTTTTGCTAGTTTAAGAACAAAATCAGTTAGAATTAAAAAATCAATCAATGTCCAATAGGCTGAAACCCTGATACGCAAATTATTATTAGATAATCACTTCACTATATTTTTCATATATGATTTAAAAATTTCTTATAATGTATCGAGGATCAATTTTATACTAAAATTTTATGGTAAGTGCTTTAATACGGGCTCAAGCCAGCAATCGTCAACTTTCAGTAGTTTCCTAAAACATCACAACTTCAAGGAATAGCCTAATGTAATTGCTGATGATATGGAGTGTAAAAACAATTTCAAAAATCATTTTGGAACATTCATCACTAAATTAACAAAAATAAAAGCTCTAAAAAAGTAACATTAATATATCTTTAGTTATTTACAGAGTCAGCCACAGCACATTTTAAATAATTTAATGAAATTTTAACGCAGTACCAATACAAACATGTATAATCGTTAATATATATGTAAAAGCTATTTGATGAATCCATTTTCTTCTTGCTTATTAAGTAATATTTTAACAAATTTGCTATTTTTCTTGAAATTTGTAAAAATATGGTAATCATGATTATATTTTTTTCTTATTAGTTTTAGATTAATTAGATATTTTATTATTCCCCATATAACATCATGATATTTTAAATTTAAATATTTTATATTAACCTATTTCTAAAAACCGGAATGAGTATACGTAATAAAAAAATTTATCATCAAGTGTTTCTAAGCTTTTTCAATGAAAATTTGCACATTAAAAAAATATTAAATTTTTTTTCTTAGCTATGGAGGAAAAAACCTTTACCTGCTCCTTATGTTTTTGGAGTCGGTTCAGTAAGATGGGTCTTACCTCCAGCCCGCTTTCGCATCAGATTTGGCAACAAATAAGTAATGAATAAATTTAAAATAATTTTTGACATTAAAAAGACAATCAAAATTTTTGATAGTGATTTTATTATACAATAAGTGCTTAAAAATACATGCAATTTTGTTTAATACACTATAAACTAATTGTTCCAAAAATTAGGTAACTTTTCTCAGCTTAGCAAAAACCCTTATATTTAAAAACAGTTCGTAAATTTAGATGTAAAAAAACAAAACAAAATTTTAGGTGGCGTTATTATCGACTGATCAAATTCCAAATGATCAGATGTTAACACTGCTTTCCTGATCAAATCAATTTTTCTAAATATTTATGGTTCATCGTATATTCAATGTTATGGTTGCTGCACTTTCTAAAGATACAAAATTTGGAAATGATTAATGACAGATAAACAACATTTTTTAAAAATAAATTTGAAATGTTGTATAATTCGTTTCTTTTAACGATATTTGATGATAAAAAATTTATTCAAAGAGTGGTATTCGAATAATTATTATCTAAGGTAGTTATTTCTTTATTATGCTTTAGGTTGTAAAAAAATTATGTAGTAAATAAAACAATATGTTTAGCTGTTATTTCCATCAGAATTTTCTATTTTTTCTCTCCGTATTTATTATATCAGGATAATCCATGAATATCTGCACCTAATAAAATTGCATAAACGGGTAAAATAATTTTTGATAATAGAAATTGTATATTCAAATGACTAATCAATAAAAATCTTTGCAAAATGGACATTGATATGAGAAAAGAGACTAAATTTTATTGGATAGATGAATCATTTGAAATTAAATGATCTTGACTTGAATTCCAAATTTTAATATTTTTAGTAAAATTAATTGTTATTTTTAATATCTTTTATAAATCATCATGTAAAAAATAATGTATTTAAAATTCATTTTCGTATGTGAAAATTATAGAATTCTAAAAAAATGACGTTAAAGAGAGGTTTTTTCAGCTAACAATAATGTTTTGAAAATCTAAGAAAAAAACTTGAAACACTGAGGTAAAGATATACTAAATTATGAATTAATCTTATACAATTTCAAATATGCATTAAGGATTCATGTTTTGAATAAAACACATCTTCATAAATTTATTTTATAAATATTTATTTAAAAATAAATTAAAAATATTATTTAACCATACATATGAATAGTAATATTAAAACATTATTGTAAAAACCTATATTTTGTGCTCAACATACATCTGGATTACATATCTTATCAAACATTTTTTGTATTTTTTATGTAAATTAATTTTTTACAACTTTGTTCTTTCTTAAAAGATATAAGGATTATGTGGTATTTATAATTTTTTAAATAATAATACATATATTGAAAATAAAAAATATAAGATTATGGGAGTTATTTACATGAACGTTATATTTATCTAAATCAGCATTAATACTCTCCAAATCCATATTATAGTCCAGATTAAAATGACAAAAATTAATTATAATTTTCAAGCGTGTTAGTGGCATTATGATGTATTTATATAGTCTTTGTCTGTATTATTCAGATAGCAATATATTTCAATTTCAAATTTTTACTTACTTTTTTGGACAGTAATTCCTTTTTGATTAAAGGCTTAATAAATATCCTAAGCTGTTTCATAGACATTTTCATCTGATTTAATAATAAATTTACGCTTTTTAAATGATTTTTTTATTAACTTTTATATATAATCTTATATCAATTAATGGAAAATTACTTTTTCATTGCAAAAATAGCTAATGTAATCATCCTCTCTATATATTATACATATTTTATTGTGTTATTTTTATATGTTTTTGTCCAGATAATAGAACTTTGTCTATAAAATTGCATTTACTACCTGTTAATCCGAAAGTATCTAAAAAAAATTCTGCATAATAAAACCAAAAGTTGTTTTTAAAAATGCTTTTATGTTTCATAGTTGTCATGCCAAAAAAATAAACGGATACAGAAAAATAACTTACTTGATTATAATTTAATTATAAAATATTATTAAATATGTGGATTTCATTATTCAGAATGTTTATTCTGAAATTTAATTATTTTTAGATTTGTTAACCAGCTTTTATTAAGTTCAATTTATTATTTCAGTAACTATATTTTGTGCTAATAATAATTAAAATTATTATTATTTACGAAGTATATTAATATTGGAAAAATGTATTTTGGATGATTTTTAAATATTCAACTTGATTAAATTAAAAGCTTCAGCATTTATATTTTAGAATACATTTGAGGAATCCTACAGGACTCAATGAAAAAATCAAGTCAGCTATTGCATTAAGCTGGCGTGTAACATAATGAAGTTTGTTGAAGCTAAATTTTATTTAATTTTAATAACTAAGATATCGATTAGCACAATTAAAAATATCAATTTGGCAAGTAGTTTGTTGTTTGGAGTGTTTTTATCATGCCTTGACGGTTAATGACAGTATTTATTATTAATTTTATAAATTCCAGAAACAAATATCGCATACATTGTTGTATAATCGAAAAAGGATATTATTATTCAGGCCATGATACCTTATAATCATAATGTATTTAATATTAAGAAAGTATATTATTATTTATGAAATTTACGGTGTGTTATTCATTCTCGAAAGAGTATGTCCTGAGATGTTTAGTTCCTTTAAGGTAAAGTTATTATTTAATATGGCAATGTCAGATAGAAAAATTAAAATATTGTAAAAAGTAAAGAGAAGCGATTAAAGGAAATTGACTATTTAAGATCATTAAAACTTGATTCATAATAATATAAATAGAACAGTTCATTTGGATTACTTTTGGTTACTTATAAATTAAAAAACATTTTATGATAATCTATATAAAATATGATGTAACATAAACCGATCAAATTTTTTATTAAAGATAGAAATTATTTGGAATGTTGATGAATTTTTTTATAACATATATTAAGTTAAAATGTCCAAAGATCAATTTACGTACTCCCAATTCGTTGACTTTGGCTCAGTTTATCTACCTACCGATTGCCTTCCTATATATTTGTTGTAAGTTACTTAGGCTATTTAATTGGAGATAATTATAATAAATATACATAAAAAATTTTAAATCAGATATTGAAACGATTCAAATTACATATAAGTTCCAAAGATCTTAAATAAATATAACATTCTTAAAAAGCTCTTTTTGTATATATGTAAAAAGAGCGTGTAAAAGATAACTAATTTCTTAAAAAATTTCTCAAACCAGTCAAATTATATATTATATTGATAATTTAATCTTATAAAAAGTTTATAGCGAATAATTACATATATCTTTATTACATTTGGTGCCGTAACTATGAAAGTAAGTAGAAAAAAGGGATAGGGTGAATAGTCCCAGAAGATTATTCAAATTTTATCTGAATATATTTGAAAATAAAACTTAACAGTATTTGACTAAGAAGTATTATTCCTATTAAAAATAAAAAAACTTATTTATTTCTTATTCTTCTGCTACGTTTATATAATATAAATATTAAAATTTATTCTTAATTTTACCAAAAATACAAATATCTTGTTGTTAGTGTAGACATGATTTAACAATATTATTTTTTTGTAGATCACCGTAGTGTATTTTTGATGTATGCTTTTAAGGTCTCAGGCATTATTCAAAAATTATTAATTTCTAATTACTGTTATTATATATATTAATCATTCTTTCAGAATTCAGGATTGCATATACGTTAGCCTACATCAAAGCTGTTGAGAAAACAAAAAAATGCAAGAAAGCTAGGAAATAGCACCTACCTGCTCTATATAAACTCTTAAATAATCTTTAACTCTAAGAGATTTCTACAAAAAAATGTGATAAAAAGATTTAATCCAGAAAAACGGAAAATAGCAGTTTTGAAAAGAAGTAATCTTATAATTACTTGAAAGAAAGATCAGGAGTAATGAGTGCGTTCAAAATATTGAATGAGATAAACCTGTAGGATCCATTCATAAATGAAATTAAGATAGAAGGTAGCAAATATAAGCTCCCAAACTGAATATAGAAGATTAGATTAATTAGAGTATGTAAAGAATATTATCGCGAAATATAAAGATTTGACGAATGTTTGTTTTACAGATGAAAAGAAATTTAATCTTGACTCTCCAGAATAAGCTAGTGAAGAGTATTGAATAAGGAATACTTCAAGCCAAATCATAAAAACATAGGATTTGAAACGGTAATATAGTTTTTTCAGGTAGATTATTAAATATTTGAGTAATCATCGCTAAAAAATTAGTTATAAATCCTCCACGTACATTAATTACCATGTGATCAACAAAGATATCATTAAACAGTATGCATAGAAAGATGGTTTTCCTAAAACACAATGCTCTATCTTTAATAGCTAAGAATTTGATGAATTTTTAACTAAAGGAAATTGTTGTGTAAAACCGAGCAAATATTTCCGATCAAAGTATCATTGATAAGATCTGAACGATATTTGCTTGGATAATGTTTAAAAACGGCCAAAAATATAAAATTGTAAATAAATTTTGATGTTATGTTAGTGTTAGCTCTGTAATCTAAATCAAAATTTTCAGAAATCATATATCGAACCAGAAAATTCAATATCATGGATAAAACTCATAATAAAGTTTATATTACTGTGGTACCCTCGAGGAGGTTGATCAGTTTTAATAAATGCCTCAAACAACGACATAGATTAATAGGGGTAATTAGATATAAAAATCAATCCTAATAATAATTATTGCAGGTCTCCTCCGCCGCCGCCTTCACGTGCATTTATCGTTTACCATTCGTGACGAGTCGGTACGACAATTACTTT
>LDMZ01005364.1:0-19285 GCA_001455285.1 Sphaeromyxa zaharoni
TATATATATATATATATATATAACCAAAATTTGTAATTAACGCACCATTTTTTTCGACTACTTTAAGCATTTAAAGCCCCAAAAATATAGTTCGAACGTCAATATATTTCTAAATCTCATGTTGAGGAAGTAATGTGTATCATTTGTGATCTTTTTCATCAAAATTTTTAAATACAGGAATCATTTAGTTATTGCAAATTAAGTTTCGATTGTATGACTTCGCCATCTGACATGAATGTTAATCAAAGATTTCTTGAAATGTATTTTGTCAAACTTAGCGTCTCGTTTTTCTCAAAAATTTTTCTTATATTCTTTGACGAGTAAAAGCTTAGAAAAACAAATATACAGCTGAGTTTTAATTTATGTTTTTTTATTTTTTTAATTAATTTTGTTTTATTATCTCGGTGAGATACTCGTGTTTATATATAATAAATTAATTTTCATGTTTAAATTTTATGTAATCAATAATGTTACTCTCTGATCCCACAGTCCCATACCACCGTTTTTAGCTTCTGGTTCTTGAAACTTAAAAAATTCTATATTTTGTCTTTTACGTAATATTATTTAGGACTATTTTTTCAAGTCATATTTTTTATTAAGAATAATTAACAAATATTTTACCATAATGTGACAAAAAAATGGAAAAAAATAAATTCTAATTATCTCCTACGTTAAATAAAGTTCCAAACATACAGAAATCGGCAAAAAATCTTTATCGTTTGCTTTGAATACGAATTATACCTGGGTGTAAAAGAGCGATTTGATATATTGGTAATCGATTTTTTTCTACATTTATTCAAATAAACTTGGACTTTCCCTAACCAAAAATTAATTGTTTGGAACAAATATTTTCATGTAGCTTAAATTATATTTCTGTTTTGTGGTTAGTAATAAAAAATAATAAATATATGTTTGAAAAAAAAGTAATAGAAAATATATCACAGAAGATGATATATAAGATCAAATCTATGAGGATATTTATTGTGAATATTAACGAAAATAAAAAATTGAATTTATAATTGAACGAAGATGGTTTTGTAGGGACCTTCAAATACCAGTGTTTGTCATAAGTTGATTCTTGAATTATGCAAAAATTATTTAATTTAAGAAATAAAAACTTAAAAATTAAAAAAAAGATAATATATTTTTAGAAAAAAAATTCATTTCAAATTACATTTTAAAATATATTTTTCAGTTGCATAATCAAAAATAAAATTATTTTTCATGACAAAAATAATGAAAATTAATATATCCATTGTGCTTTAACATATATTAATATTATTCATTTTTATCCTTGTATAGTTATCAAATTGAAAATAAAACTTCATTAATCTAGCAAAATTCGAATTGCATTAAGAAATCAATTGTAACCAAGCGTTATGTTTCATCAAAATTCAGCTTGAAAACAAAATCCAAAATGCTTCGGTGGCGAGAAAATAGTATATGTTTATATAAAAATTTCACTGCTCGAATCTGATTCCTTTATTAACCACATATTTGAACACAGGAAATGGCTAAAATGTAAAATATTTTAAAACAACATAGGTTTTTAAATTGGCATTGAACTTTATTTCTGAAATTTAAATTTATTAATAATGAATAACAAAAACATACAAGAATCAGCTAGATTTTTAAATATAAAAGACGGTTTGTGTTATAATTTTATTTTCAAAATTTACAGCTTAAAGAATGTAATTTACAGTATTGTATATTTTAAAAGATTCTTAAATTTTTCTGAATAAATTTATTTTGCATTACCAATTATATTTCTAAAATTTGAATAAAACCAAACTGAAATGATTTATTATTGAAAATGTATGAAAAGCGTGCAAGTTAAAATTTTATTTTTTTACTATATTACAAATAGCATTTATAAAAATTTTTATACATTTCGAAGGACATGAGCAAAATTCAATGTTTGATTGCAAAAGTCGCAAATTGGAAGAATGTAAACGGAACTATTCTTACAAAAAATATTGATCTCAAGACTTTTGATGAGATGAATGAAATGATCAAAACCGATGACCCTCAAAACTATAAGGTTGTTGTTAAACTACTCTTTAGTGACTTTTTGATGAATGCAAATATTGACAGAGATTTAACGTATTTTCCATGGTTTATCAAAATATATGACATTACATATTCAATATTCTTTCGCAAAAGAATAGAAATAAAATATTTATATTTTGTCGTGGACGCTTGGGTCAGATTCTTAGTATTAAATCCATTGGCCAAAATTAATGAAAATTATATTATTATGAACTTTGCAATGTTCTTCACGGACATATCAAAGAGCAGAAGATCTGTCATTATATCATTATTTTGTGGTTTATTCATCGAGTGGAGCAGCAACACTACTGTGGAGGCCTATTCTTCTTTGGTTACTGCAGTCTTGAGTGTTATAAAACTACTCTCAAATTATATTAAAGATTTAAACTATGCATTCTTAGAAGTTATATCCTCCTTCTATAGTATTTTTAGTTCTTCGGAGCATTTAGGTAGCCATAATAACCTTTTAAAATTGGTTCATACGACTATCGGGAAAATCTTGATGGAAAGCCCTGCAATAAAAAATAATATTTGCAACCCTTTTGAAATATTTTGTTACATTTTTATACCAATTTTTGAAGAATTTTTTGAACATCCGAGCGTTGATCCTATAATTATAGTGATTCTTATTGAATTTACCGTATATTGTGCATCTTCTATAAACTTTAACATTGATACAAGATATTTTACACACTTTGAATCGATCCACTATCCTTTGGATAACTGGCAATATACTTTAATCGAAGTTTTAGAATCCAATCAGGATTATATAAGAAATAATTATATATGTTCCAATGCTTATCAGATAAACGAGTTTGGAAAATTATGCTTGAAGCAAGCTGTTCTAGCTATTTCAGATATAAATCGAATTAAACATGCAGTAATGTACTTTGATCTTGCATGTTCTCTAGCGTACATTACATTTTTCAAGAAAGATAGTACTCTACTTCAAAATATTTTTGAATTTATTGAAATAAGTGGTTATTTTCAAATAACATGTAAAGTTATATTTGCTTGCTTATAAATTTATAGGTCTAATTTTTCGGAACATTTTTTGGCTAAACTTTTTTAATCGAAAGGATATTACTTCTAACAAATTTCTAAGACACAAGGCTGTTCTTTTCAAGAATGGCTTAATAAACATAATTTGTAGGATGTGTAAAAAAATATTCAAGCATCAAATGAGATTTTTTTTATATGAAGCTGATATTATGAACCTACTTGAAACCCTTGATAAAATAATTACAAGGAATATTGAAAGAAAATATTTCGACGTTGAAGAACTGGTAAGGGATGTTCAATATTTGAAAAACCCTTTCGAGATGCTTTCTGAAGTTCTATCCATTAATCCGCAACCAACAATAATATCGAGTATAACGAACATTTTATGTAATTATATTCGAAATTTTTCCGATTTTAAAGAATATAATAGCATTTTATCGCACGAAGTTTGTTTTCACTGTTGTAAAATTCTATTTAAAAATTTTAAATTCGCATACGACGAAAGATACATAGGGATCGTACCATGTATTGAGAATATACAATGCTACATATCCTTTCTACGAAATTATAACAAATTATATGAATGGGAAATATTGCAGCTAATAATAAACTTAAGCCCAAAGGAAAAGTCTGATAGGATGACCATTCAGGATTTGATCGGAGAAAAGCTCTTCTTGGAGATTTAGAATTATATTGAAGAGGGTTTTGATGAGCTTTGATGCTGTATTTACGAAGTATTTCCAACAAATAAACATTTTTTTTAGCCTTACTTAATATATCAGTTTATATCTTTAAAAATATTAGTATTTACTTTGTATATATGTTTTAGTGCTTTTATTTTGGTCTTAAATTTATTTGAAAAAATACAAAAAATTTAATGAATTTCTATGATCGGTATATAAATTAATTCCTGTATATTTTGAATCTATCCAAGAAAAATGATTTTTTCGAGAATTAAAATCAGTTAACGTGAATTTAAATTTGTTGCTTGAAATTTTCTGCTAATAGTAATAGTAAATCGAAGTTTAACTTTGTCGAACATGAGCCAATAAAGAAATACTCTAAATATACAGAAAAAGCAAACAGTTTAGGCTTGCTAAGATCAAGAAAATCTAATCATCTTCAGCTTATTTAATCTTCCTAAAAAATATTTTGAAAGGTCTGCAATAAGTTTCATTTCAGTCATATAAGTTTTTGATCAAACTTTTAATTTACCCAAATATATTTTAAAAATTTCAATCATCATTTTAAGAATAATTACATAGTAAAGGTATGATTCTTAGAATGAATTATATTTCTGTCTGATTTCTAACATTAAACGCTGGCCTATAATTGTATATATATGCCGGTGGATGTAAAAAACGCAGATACTATATTTTTTTTCTTAATTAAGATTCTGCGAAATTTGAGGTAAAATATTGTGATAATCAACATTTACATTCGGGCTCTGCAGCCGCAGCAAATAAATCGACCAAATTTTGGCCTATGGTTGCGTATTAAGCACCCAAATCTGCGACGAGTCGATGTCAGTCGTGATGCGAGAATACATGTGTAAATATAAAACTATATATTCTAAACTAATATCTAATCCAGCGCCAAGGCGGTTTTGTCACGTTTATATATTATATAGTCGGTGATAATCGGATTCATCCCGGTTCTAACCGAAATATCATAATCCGTTAACTGGAATATGATAATATTATTTTATAAAAATTGTTTCTTCCATTATTGCTAATTCACTACCATTTTTCCTCAAATATGTGAAAACCATTACTTTTTCTAATAGTATATTTATATGGGTTATAAAATTTTAATTACATAAACCGATTAAGAGTCATCTAAATAGATTAGGGATCTTTTTTGCTGTTCCAAATTGAGTTATTACTGTATTGATTTAAAAAATATATTTTTTAATTGTATTTCCGAACAGATTAGCAATCCATCTTCACAAACCATATAATTTAAATAGTATATTATTTAAATATTAAAAGTTTTTGTGCATAAAATTACCGACTATTTTTTTCCGACTTTGGGGGAAATAAAAGATAACAGCGTGATTTTACGGTTCAATATCATTTAAACTATCAAAAAAAAACAATACAGGTGATATATAAATATTTTTGCAACTATTAGCTTTGCACAATCCCTATACATCATATTTCAATAATGAATAATAAAACAAAAATCCATTACTCTATTTTGGTTTTTTTTAGTTTGTTTTCCAAATTCAAATGCGGTTTACTTCGATGATTTAGTGTAAGGAGATAGGAAAAAAATAGTTAAACCTGTTTAATTACGCACGAGAATTATCCCTGATCCAATAATCGTTATGAAGGAATATGTGATGGATTATAACCCTACATATCGTAAAATATTTTACTTGGGCCGATAGATTAGTTAAGCTGATATGTAATTAACCACTAACTTAAAAATAACCACTATATTTAAGATTTAAAAACAAAAAAATATTATTTTAAAATATAATAGCTATAACGAAGATATATTAATATAGCAAAATCTGGAATGAAAATATATCTGTATTATACGTCATCCAGTATCTTCACACGTATCAAATGATTCATAATTATGTGGACTAAAAATTTTTATTTAATTTAAAAGTATGTTGCATGAAAACTCATTCGCTCCTTGAAAGCTAAAGTTTTTATATTATTAATTTATTTTCTAAATACGGAGGCACTGTATTACAAAAAAAGAAGTAAGGCAAACAAAGTAAAAAATTCTAGAATTTTAGCAAAGAAAAAAATTATCAACACCCGGAATATACAGCTGAAGTAAATGGAGGTTGTCCAGATGTTTCGACCTTCCTGATACTTGCAGAGAATTCAATTTTGCATTTCTATTCTTTTACGGATAGAATTAATCTTCTCCAGTTTTAAAATACGAAGCTTGACACTTATAAATTCAAACGATAACAATAAACAACTTGGACTAAAACATTTTTATCATTTCATGTAAAAATAATTTTTTTATTATTTAAGAAGCATTTATCTATATAAAAATTTACGAAAACCTTTTTTAAAATATTATTTTTTTAATTTTAAACTGTATTAAACTAAAAAAATTTAGAAATAAAATAAATTTTATATGTTATTATATAAATCAGAACTGTTTAATTCTCTGATATAAAACATTTTTGCAGCTTAAAATTTGAAATCATCGAAATAATTTACGCATCAAATCGAAATATTTTATTAATTTGAATTTGTCTGTTTTTTCAATATTCAAAAAACTAAATTTTATCCCAGAAAAAATTTAATATGTTTAATCTAAAGATAAGATTAAATATATTCTATATTTTTAAATACTACAAAGGATTAATTTAAATTAACACTCCGGTAACTGATGTCAATAGTAATCAAACGTAAATATCTTGCTTATATTTTATTTTTTATATTGATATATACAGCTAAAAAAGATAACAAAATGAAATAAAAAAATATTTGATGGAATAATACTGTGAAACACCAAAGGTTCTCACCGAATAGTAACCTAGATTTTTGTACGTGTACATATTTAGAAAAATTACTTCAAAATATTTTTGGAGTGTTTGTAATCATATATAAGTTTTAAATTGTTATTTAGACCTGATGAAAATAATCAATGAAGGTTTACATTATATTTTCGCTAAATAAAATCTGTTAGTGGATAATGCTATATAATGTCGGATTTTTATAAAAAAATTGTATCAAATTCAATTTTAAAAACATGTAGCAACAAAATTTGTTGACATAAAACTTTATTTGAATATAAATCTTTTTGAAACAAAATAATCATAACTTCACTTAATCTTTACATAAAATAAAATATAGTTGGATTTTGTTTTGTAATTTCAGTTTATTCTTCTGAAAAATATCCTCAATTAAGTTTTGTTTTACTGCACAGACTTACAATCGTCATATTGAAAAATTTAGTTTAATGGTTTTACATCAGCAAAAACTAATCAGAAACTGTTACTAGATTTTAGAATTGTAATTTTTTAAAACCATACCTGATACAATAAATGTATTTTGCGTATCTAACCATATTTTGGATCTTCTTAACAGACCATATGTAATTTTCAGCTTAAAAAATGATGATTAAAAAAATTATAATCTATTCAAAATATTAATACCAAGCTTTCAACCCTAAATTGAGTATTTATATTTTCTAATTAGATTCTATTTGAATTCTTATGTTACGGTATTGGAAAAAGTATTTTCATACACAATTTTTTCACAGAAAAAAGAATCAGAAAAAATCTATTTGGAAAAATTATATCAATTTTTCTCCTAAAAAATCCATTAACTTATTAAATGTAATTCAGGAAAAAATATATATAAATCTTTAATCTATCAGCCTAATGGTTTTAAATGAAAAATTTTTTAAAATTCCATTTCATCATTTTTTCCTTTCAATTTTGATTGGGAAATTTATATAAAAATATTATTTATTATTAATTAAAAAAAGTTAAAAAACCGTAATGTTATTTTAATTTATTAGAGAGCCTTGTATAATAATTTTTTAAGAAGTAATTGAAGTATTTTTAACGATTATCAGAACTAATTTGAAAAATTCGTCAATTGCTCAATCTTAGACCTATTTATAAGTTGGTTTCTATACCTTCACTAGAAATTTTCTACATAAATTAAAAAAAAATATATTTTCAATCGTTTGATTAAAGGTATGATATATCATGCACTGAAGCTGATATTTGTTTGTTAATGATTTCTGAACCAAAGAAACTAATAATGAAGCAAATTATAATTTTTAATGTTCTTAATCTTAAACCTTATGTTTCGTAATTGTATCTTTTGAGTGACAAAAGAAATAGGATCAAGATTTGATTTCTGTTCGGTCGAAAGAAAAAATTCTATCACACTATTTATTTGAAAGGATTTTCGTTATGTAAGAATAATCTAATCTATGGTTTTAGGTCAGATATAACAAGACAAACTATCAAGGAAAATTAGGGACCATTGTTAGATAAAACTGTTTTTTTAGTGAATATATATATTTATGCTACAGTTCCTCCTATATATTGGCAGCATTTAATTATTAACTTTACTTAAGGATAGATACCTGTATTCTTACTGGAAAAAATTCGGTCATTGGCTGTATTCACTGTTGTAATCAAGACTGCTTTGGCATAAATGGTATACCTTTTATTATCAAACAGAATAAAACAATTTCAGACTGATTTTTGGCCTTTCAAAAAACGCTCCAATTATGAAATAATATTTTTTTAGAATAGGAAATTAAACTTTTTAGGATAAATATTTAGTCAGATAAATCAACAAATTAGGATCGGATTTTTAAAATTTGTAATTTTTGCATACATAATCAAACAAATTATTTAAATATTTAGAAGATTGGTATTATTCAATAAAAATCCATTATTTCTATGCTTTTTAATTTTGGAAAATAAAAAATTTTATTGATCTTTTTTTGATATTTTCTCGTGTAATCGTGCAAATCCATGGAAATCCCAATTTTAAAACAATGAAGCAAGTTTGAAAATATTTTAAATAAAATCAATTCTATCTGATGGAAAGAATAAATAATTTAGAAAAGAAGTATTTAAATTTAAATGAAAAAAATGGCCACATAAGTCCTCAAGAAGTTGATGAAGATTTCATTATTGAAATTTATGGAATATTAAAAAACATTGATTTGAAAAAATACTGGATTTCTGTTGAAAAAATTTTTATCAAATTTTTCTCTTCTCTATGTAAGAAAGTAGATTTAACCACTTTTTCCTGGTTTGAAATAATATGCCATATTACTTTTATGATATCCCACCAAACTAACCCAAGTATTAAACACCTTTATGATATCTTTGATTCATGGTATATTTTTCTGAAAGATTACCCATCAGCCCACATTAACAAAGATTACATCATCTGCGACTTCCTATTATATATTTATTCATCATCAGAAAGAGTTAATTCTGTCATCACATCGTTTTATTTGAACTTGCTTAATAGCTGGTCGGAATATCCTATTGGCGACACAATGCTGATAACTTATGTAAGTGCTACTCGAGCAATCGGTATGTATCTGAGCTTTATAAATTCTAAAAAATACTTTTTTTTAGAAATTATATCAATCTTCTATAGCGTTTTCAGTTGTCAAGATTTCTATGGTTATTATGACAAAATGCTCATGGATGTTCATAAAACAATATCTAATACGCTTGAATGTAGTCCAGAAATAAAGAATAAAAACTTAAACCCTTTTGAAATATTCTCATTAATTTTCTTACCAATTTTTGAAGAGCTTTACTGTTACCAGCCTAAGTACTCTGTTATCAAAATTATATTCTTTGAGACGGCTCTTTCATGTGCAGGGGCTATATCTTTTAAACCGGATCTGAAAATTATACATCCTTTTGAAACTAAGTGGTTACCGTTTAATAACTGGCCAGAATTTCTGATCGTACTAATTCAATATAACTGGGATTTTATACAGTCAAGCTGTTTACATGCTAATTCTTATAAAATTAATTTGTTCAGTAAAGCATGTCTAGATTTGTTCGTTCTGTGTGGACAAGTAAAACGTCACAATAGATTGATATTTCAAATTTTTTATCTCGGCGTTCATTTAATACTTCTTGCATTTTTTGACGAAGATACAGAATCATTTACTTACTTTTTAGATTTTTTAGAGGTTTATGCTAATTTCCGTGAAAAGAGTTACTTAAGTTATATTTTTTATAGTTCTATAGGTATGTTCTTTAGTAGTTGTCTAGTGAAAAGAATATTTTCTAAAAATGTTATACCTTCAAGCAATTCTACATCAATAAAGACACTTTTACTAAAAAATTCTATGATAAATTTTATTTGCAAAAATTACAATAAATTTACAAGCAACAAAATAGATATATATGAGTATTTTAATAATACATTATGGATATTTAACAACTTTGGCAGGGTGATAAATAGTAACATAAGGAAAAGATATATGCAAATGCAAGATTTGTTTCATGATATTAACAGGATTAATATTGTTTTTGTTACATTTTCAAATTATCTTGAGAAAAAAAGAAAAAAGCCTTTTTTGATCATTATAATCAAAATTATATATGTTTTCATGGTAAATCTCAACAATTACATGGAAAAGGATGTTACTAAAGTTAGCGAGTTTTATTTTGAATGCAGCAAATTGCTTTTTGATAATTTCAAATTTGCTTTTGATAGTGAATATCTGACGATAATTCCTTGCATTAAATCTATAGCAGAACATTTAGATGTTATTAGGAAACTTGACAAAAATAAAGAAATGAAAATATTAAGACTAGTTGAAAGATATATACCTAAGACGAAACAAGGTCGAACGTTCATACAGAATTTAGTTGGAGCCAAAATCTACATGGAATTTTAAAATTGATTTGATTTTTTTAGTTGTAGTTTGATTTTACTCCTTGTTTTAGAATTCAGTAACATAAATAAATAAATAGCTTTTATATTTTGTTGAGTATGTCAAGCATGTTACTTAGGTAATGAGTCTAAAATTTTTAATTATCTTTGAAATAATCGATATATGGTAACCCTTAAGACAGATACCTGAATTGCTTCTATACGATAAGTTTTATATTCCCGAAAAGCTGCAGATCACAAATAGTGTTTTCAAAAACTTTATTTCGTCTTCACTTTGTTTTTTAATAGCATATAATTGTAACGTCTTCGGTAGATTCAGTAAGTAGTCCGTGAAATAATAAACTAAGTCCAGCACGTTTTAATAAAATAGCTACGCCAGGGTTCGTAAATCTTCGGGGACAACAATAATAAGAGTGTATAAAAAGATTTGATGAAATTGGAGTAGAAGTATTTAAACAGGAACAATATTACTCAAATTGTGAAACATCAACTGATATTTTAATGGCTAGAATATTTTGAAAAAGATTTCTAAAATTGTTTTTTGAGCTAATTTCTCGCAAATTTTTAAACTCGAAATAATAAAAAGTATTTCAGAAAATTAAACTTCAATTTGGAAAGCAGAAAATAATATTATAACACGTTTATTTACTGATAAAGACATGAATGTAGTGATTGTACTTAAAACAGGATTTTTTATACAAAATACTTTAACTATGTTGATTGAACTATTTCAAGGCATGAGTTCCTCTACTATTTAAAAAAATGGTATGATTAACATGTTGGTTATTAAATACAACGCGTTTTGGGTAGGATTAGTTTTTATATCAAATTAATTTAGGGACTTTCCTTCATCATTCTGGCCTCAATTTTCATTTTAGATTATTGCTAAATTAATTATTTTTAACAGGATTTTTTTGAATTTACTTTACAAATTTTGGATATTTTTAAGACTAAAAATTACTAATTACAAAAAAAACATCAAATATATTTTTATGAGGGTTGTATGATGTTTTTAAGAAGAAAATACATAAAAATTATTTTATAGAAAATATATTTATCATTAATTCGAAAATCAAATTCAGGAGTCCCTTGACCAAAATTGACGAAAAATCGCTCAGAAAAGATCTAATATTAGTTAATTACATATGTAACCAATAGCTACTTAGATTAAAATCGTGAATCTTCAAAAACATTTTTTAAAAAACCATATCAAAACCTCGCTAATATCTTCAATGTTTTATCTATTTAATACTTCGTTTTTGATTATAGACCGTCGAGTTTCTTAATTAGGAAAAACAATTTACCTTCAAAACAGATATCTGAACTCGTTTTTAGACAAAAGATATCCTAAAAAAATTACTTTTACATAAATTTTAACATTTTAATAATTTTAGAGAGTACTTAAAGATATATTCCACAGCATATTATTATGGATCATTTAGTAATCGCACGTTTGAAACTTCCTCATGGCTTGTGTATATAAAAATTCATGCATTCCATGATAACTTAATTTTATCTGACTAAAAAAGCTTCTTATAGTTTTTTATTCTTTTGATTCTCTTGAGGATCGCTCTCTTATAAAGATAATAGCTTATCCCGGAGTACTAACAACCGGTGGCACATACTAGTGGGATTTTGAGTAAGCATGGTACATTTTGCTCAACTACTTAATATAAAAGAAAAATCTACGTATGACATTTACGTTTTAAAATATTTTTTTCCTGAGAGTTTACAGCAATATCTAAAAAAAATTGTGAAAAAAAACGAATTCACTTTTACTTTCAATAATGTTTACATTTGACCTGTTCATATCCCGCTAGCCCAGATTTGCAAAAAAAAATTTTTGAAAACTCACAAAAAAAACTTTTTAAAAACTCATTAAAAAGGAAAAAATAATAAAAAAACTAACGATTTGTTTTTTATGTAATGTAGGTTCCCGTAAATCTTTACAAATAATTTATAGATAAAGTTTAGAGAAAACACTGTTGACACCTAAATTTGGATTTTTCTTTTTAAACATCCTATTATATCTAGCATCCTGTATGTAAAAAGTTGATAATCATTTGATTTTGAGATAAACAATAGATCGAACGTCTTTCTTGGCCAATCAAGAAAGGCTAGTTCCCTGTTACTAGCAATATTAAGCCGTTGAATTCTATTGCTTCTATAACCCTTTTGCAGTCATTAAACGTACAAATGTTTAATTTTTACAAAAAAATTATACCATGTAATTGTGCGCATACTTTAGCACAGAATAAATTCTGCTTTTTTCTGTTAACTCGTACTAATTTAATTTGAAGTATATATTAAACATTATAATTATTACCGGATTTATATGCAAAGTAATTACAAATTGGATTGTCGGAATCACGCATGACTTCACCGGTGTGGCGTCCCGCCTTGACTATAAATATTATTATTTATAGATTAGACCTAGGCGGTAGCGTATGCGTAGTATTATATATATTTTAATATGAAGCACGAGGCTGATGATGTCTCACACCGGAAAACAGTTTCACAACTTGCTACCAGTAATAATTCCGAAGTTTATCCGAGAGGGTACATCTAATACTAAATAAGAGAGTATGAGATCACTCATTTGTAAATTTTGTGACATCCATACCTACATTATTGGAAATTGGTCGGCAATAGATTGAAGTGTTAATCATATGTGATTTTTTTGATTTTTGAGGAAAAGACAATATTAAATAAATCCGATTTTAATAAATAAGTAACGAACTTTGGTATTTTATGGTAAAATATTGAGACCTCAAAATTTTATAGCTTCAGATGATTTCAAATCAATTTGAATTCATACATACATTTATTTAAAAAATTTTTAATAATTTTAGCACGGAGTTGCTTTTATATTTATAGGAATGATTATATTAATAGATTTAAAGGCATTGTGCCAGCTATAGCTGAAAATATTCATTATAAGTGATATGTGTAAAAGTATATATCAACGGAATCGATGCTTAAACCCATCAATTAGAAATTAAACAGTTATTTTTTTAAGGAGATCTAATATACTTCTTCTTCGCAGCAGAACTATGTGCTATATTAACTGACAGTAGCCTTTATCTTGGTTGTAAATCATCAAACATGGGTTAATTAAACTTCAAAGAGTCTAATGTACTTTATACACACAAAATTATATAATATTGTTATCCTTGATTACCACCGTTATAAGGAAATGTATGAAAATTAAATGCTAGATTATATAGAATTTTTAAATATTTTATATATCCTTCAAGATATTCAAGGGCTAATATGTAATTTTTTTTCAGGAAATACCACTCTGAAAAGAATTCACTATGTTAAGATAAAAAATAATTTTATTAAATTCAATAATTCATTATATTTATTTAGTACATCATTGCTAGTATAACATAACATTACAGAATAGTATCGTGAAGCAGCTAACAGATAACGACAAAACAGTTATTTCCGATCATAATCAGATATTAACGAAAGTATTAGCTTGAGAGTGCGATAACTTGTGCGGTGCGGCGGAATTTTGTTCTTCACATAGTTTATGATTTTTGAGAAATTAATTTTCTTGGTAGTTTTGAATCGGAGAACGATTGGTTATTTAATTCTAGAGAAGGATGACAAATAAGGACCTTTAATATCCCGGTTGCAGGATGGATCTGATCCACGTGGGCACCAGGATAGAATTAAAATATGGTTCGTTCTATCGAAATATTTGGGAAAAATTTTAACGAAATAATCAAAACGTTTGTTTAATACATTTTTAAGGAATGTTGACTATTATTTATAAATAGGAATAGCAGGAATGAAATATATAGTGTCAACATAAAACAGCTACTCTAAATTCACTATTAATACATTATTTTGTTTTTCAATAAAAGATGGGAAAGCAAATTTTCAGTAAAATTATACATTTTCCTAATATTGAAGTTAACTTGAAGGTTTGATCCAATATTTTATTAATGCATACCTTGTCATAATGTTTCTAAATCCAAACGAAATCTAAGTGTATAGCTACCTCAGTGTTCTTTAACCAGGAAATATATGACTAACAGAAGCAAGCAATTCAAAACAATTAGTACTGATAACATATTTGGAGCATATTCTTGAAAGAATCCGTGCAAATCCAGATATTGCATGCTAATATTTTATTATAGCCGGTTTTCCAGATGGGAGAACATAACGGTTAGCATGCAATAGAGGAAATAATATTTAATACAAAATATAATGGGTTTTAAATAATTTTACATGACGCATAAGGTTTTGATTCCTTTTCGATTCGCCTAACCCTTCTCGTCCTTAAATACAAATCAAGATTTTTTTAGGCTAATATAATCGTCAGAAATATTCACTGTTGTATTTTGATTAAAAAATTAAGTAGAGCGTGCTTCTATGCCTTATTATTCGTAATGAGTACAGTTGTGCAATTTTTTTTGGTGTTTTGAAAAATCTTAAACCAATAAGAAAAAATTCAAATATTTCATTTGGGGCAGAGCATTTATGAAATAAAAAAACATAAAAAAATAGGTCTGATGGAAATAAAAATTCCAAAATCTGAGTTTAACTGATTAAAAAATATACTATTAAAAGTCTTACCGATAACAGCTGTAGTCTTCATGTGTCTTTCATAATCATTTTTATACACCCCGAAAAATTAAGAGGGTAAATTATTTAGGAACCATTCCATTTGGTAACAGCCTCGATAAAACGTTTGAAACTCTCGAATTTGTCATTCAAAGCAATTTTTCAAATATAGGATTTCCAAACAGAGCAATGATTTAAAAATCCCATAAATTTGTTTGTGCAAGGAAAAAGGAAAGAAAAGATTAAATGAAAATCTAAAAATGGCATAAATTAATTATTAAAAATGATCATTATACAAAGTAAACGCGTGTAGAATATATAAAGCAGTGGAAACTGGAAATTTTCTATGTAAAATTTTCTTCAAGGATTAACTATTTTGTATTTACAAGTGTTTTTAATAAATTTGAAGAGAAGAAAGATCGTTAATCAAATACTTAAGATAATTTTTCAGAGTAGAAAATATCGTAAATTATATTTCGAATATATCATCAAAAAGTTATATAACGAGGCAAAATGAATGAGGAAATCCAAAATAAAGAAACAAGAAAAATTTTAATGCATAAAAATACTTTTTTTAAACAGGCAATACACATTGAAAATCACCTCTATCTACTTTTTACAAACAAAGTAGATTCATATCTTTGCTTTGATATGAAAATTTTTTGTTCTCGTTTAAGTATGCCAGGGTAATCCTAATAAAATATCATTGAGTTTTAACATCTATCAACTATTTTTTATCTTTTTTTAGCTCACTTACTTTAAAATTCTTATGCAATCTGGCTTTGCATTATTTTATCGAGAAAATCAAACAAATAACAAAGCAGAATATTAAAAAAATCTCATTAGTTAGAAAAGATTTATTTAATAAATATTAGATCAAATTGAAATTTTTTCATTGAATATACCAGAACCAGTTATTCAATATAATAAAAAATGTTCTAAATGAAATATGAAAATTACAATTCGATTGACCATCAAAAGGGATCAATAATAATACAATGATCACAATCCTTGTTTATGCTTATAAAAAGTTATACCTTACAAACAATAATTTCACATATTTTTATTTACGATACCTGCAATATATAATATTTAACTACTAGAAATGTATCTTTTTTTAATGATTATGTCACAACAATATGGAATAATATGAAGAATAATATTTACAGATTATGCGCACTAATGCTTAACTAAACATCTTGAAAATATTAATGAAATAATGACGTCATTAAAAAACCGATTTTTTTAAATAACATTTTTAGTTTACATTTCCGTCACCTGTATCGGTCTCCATTTTGGAAAAATATTTGTCTTTAAATGGTTCTTTCCATCATTGGCAGATTCCGTGGCCTTAGAGAGATACCCTCATTTCCCGGAATGTTTTGGGGAAATTCCGTTACAATTACATATTTAATCAAATCTTATTACGAAAACAGTTTATGCTGTAGTTATAAACAGAGACTTTTTAGTTACATAGAATGATTTTTCAAAAAGATTTAAAAGATCTGAGATCAAACAAACAAGAAAAAAGAGTAAATATGATAAAACTGAGAAATTTTGTTCTAATTGTTAAAAAACATTTTCTTGCGAAAATACTCACCATCAAAGTTGCTATGACAATCTCATCATCAATCGGATTAATAAGACATATTATACATGTTTTATATTAATTGATTAACTATATCCTTTTAATAAAAATAATCTTATTTCTCTGCCCATTACGCGCGGGTCCGTGATTAGTTTCTTCTCGAGTGCCTCTGCGGCCCAGAAGAATAATTGCAGTATTCATTCCGTTTTCTGGTATATAAAAATTGTCAAAAAATTCAAATTGATTTATCCAAAAATATTTAGATGTTTGATTAAACTGAATATACTTTATGTAAATAGAATACGTGTACGAATATTGCCCTCACGGTTCAACAAAAAATGCATTACTTATGGTATTTTCATTCACAACAGCATGAATAAACTTTAAGTGTATTTCTAAAATGAAATTTGCTAATGTAGACGATGATTAGTTCTGATATAATTTAAAAACAGATGTTTTAATTGACTGATTCATTGAACTTTTGTTAGTTTAAATATTAATTATTCGAATTATGAAACGATATAATAATCTATGTACATTCGAACATTGATATAAGGCGCTAGTTCGGGTCCGAAAAATTCGACCGCGTTGTATCTGATTGTGCCTTATACCGATTTGATTTTTCAGTTTTTAGTCAAATTTGACTCAAATTTTTAAATACATAGATTTTTTAAGTCTAAGACCCTATCGCACTTTATCGATGCGTCTTATATCGATTTTTACCAGTATTTTATTTTTGTAATGACGTATATAGTAAAAATTTAAATCTAAATTTATATTTGATCAAGTGTCTGTATTGAATCACAAACAAACGATTTATATTAAAATTTTTAGCCAGAGGGAATCTATTTTCAACGTTGTATAGAAATGTAAAGAGATACAAAAAAGCAGATGTCTATACAAGTTTTTTGGTTATTTAAAATAGATACTTCAAAATAATATACTATAAAAATATTAAGGGATTTTAAAAAAATAAGGCTATGTATTGATTTTGTTCTACTGAATATAACCATGTTCACAAATTTTTAAAAGACTTCTACTCATAATATAAATCGATCACTTTTAAATGATCAAAAAATAATTAAAATATATAGCATTGAGAATTTTTTCCGACACAAATTTTATGAAATGATTCTTTTAGCAGTTATCAATTTTGATAGGTTTGTTAGTTATATCAGTATCACACAATCTACAGTCTATGGTAACCCAATTTTGAAAAAACAATGTTAATAAAAATAAAAACACACGGATACAGCCAGATAAAAAAATTAAATACTTCTACAAAATCTAAATCCTAAATTTATTAAACCTTGTTTTCAGCCGAGCAGGGTTCCAGTTCATTAGAAATAGATAAAATCTTATCAAACAATTCATTAATTCCTGGAAATCTATTATACTATCATGAAAAAAATGATCGGAAACACTTTATATTCCAAGTACTTTAATTTCTTAACAGAGCTATCAATTTTAGCATGAATGGAGTCAATTTTTGGAACGAATACAAGCTCGATCCCCGAAGCTTGATCTTGAACATTTTTACTCTTGTTAAAGAGCTTTTTATATACATTAGTGAAGCTTACCAATGATTCTTCAAGTTTTGACATGAATAAAAGGGCATGCGTAAATCGAAATACTTGAAACATCAGTTCGTGCAGCTCTTTTCAATCACTCCCGCTTCTTATGAGTTTATTAATATTTAATTGAAATTAGACGGTTAATTATTATTAACCATATGCGGATTCAATCATAGGTTGTTAATCTTGTTGACATGCCAAGTAGTTCAAAATTTTTATTATATTAATCATTAAGGCAACTTGGGAACGGACAGTTATGACATGGACCGCTCAAATATTTTAATTATTTATGTGATGTACTCTATATATAAATTCAGCTATTTTTATAGATTTCATATCACTTTCAGAGCCCAGTTATATAACCATCACTCCAGAATAGGCTGATTCTTATTTATTTAAAATATTTCGGAAGAATTACTCTAGAAAAATTTTTCAAGATGTGGAAATGTTGATCCCTTTATTAGTTTTTGTGTATTTTAAAATGGCTGATTTATCCTGATGTAATCGTTAGAACAAAGCAGCATTATAAAATTTTTTAGCCTTTTATAGTAAGTTCTAATTTTTTTCGGCCTTTGCTCTATGTAAGAAAAATTATTTTAAAACCAAATAGTATAATGAATAGTTGATAGTTACAACCTTATTCAGTAATTTATTAATATTTCCTAAATGAGCTGATACTTATTCCGAAAAGATATATGGATGTAAAAAAATAACTTTTTAGAATATTATTTCCTTCTCCTATTTTGAAAAGGTTTCACCAACAAAACAACCTGAAAAATTTTTTAAATATAAAAATATCACCTTCCTATTCTTGGACTATGATATGACTGGGGTGGTACATTGTAGAGTTACTTCAATAATTTTTCAGGTGCTTTAATATTTATACAGATTGAATTTTCTTGCATTAAAGAAAATTTCCTTCTTATCCGTTCACTAATCTTAAATCATAGTCAGAGAACGAAGGCCTGATAAGGTAGCGTAGCCCTAGTAAAAGGGTAGATAATGGGGGTTGTTTACTAAGTGAAAATCCTACACTGCCTGCCAGGAGCTCTGATAAACTCTGAATGGCGCCTAACCTGACGCGAAAGCGGGCTGGAGGTAAGTCCCAACTTACTGAA
>LDMZ01005416.1:0-30555 GCA_001455285.1 Sphaeromyxa zaharoni
TCCGAAGATTAACAGCTAACCGTATCAGTCCAATGGATACAATCGACTAACAAAAATACATACGTGCGTGCCTTCAATCACAAGATATTCATTACGTGAAAAGAACAATGTAAAAATTTGTTATTCCCAAACATAAATATTGAATATGAAAATGGATTAACGTGCTTGCTTAGTTTAGGTTTTTAGATCATATCAAAATTTTTTACCATCATAAGTTGTATTTTGTAGTTTTTGGATTCATCAAAATTAGTTTATTTTTAAAAAATATCTCTTCCTAGGATTGATTTTTTAAGCAATATCAGTTGATTGTTTTTAATGTTATTTCCGGTATATCAATTGAAACTGAAATCCATAATTTTCTAAAAATTTTTCTGGGCTAATTTTTTTATAGATTTAACTCGAAAAATCTTATAAACACATTAAATAGACCGCCGCATCACTGAGTAATTTGATTACCATAAAACCAAAATCATATCTCTTATCAAATCCAAATAACGAGAAAACTCTAAAACAAAGTATCTGTAATAAATTTAATTTGAAATAAAGCGGGTGGAGCTACATAACAATAATTGTGGGCTATTTTCTTCAAAATAATATAAATTTAGTAGAAAATATCCTGAAACCTACACTTAGTGCTATTTAGATAACTGACAATTTTTTAATAACATAAAAACTGTTTCATAGCATTTTCTTACATTATTTTTAAAACATATTTATTCTAATAAATGAAAACAATTTCATTTTTTACTATTATTTATTAAACTAAATGTCAAGTTGATATAAATAAAAAATTGCAGAATTTTTTTAGATTCAGAGACAAACAGTTAATTGCCTTTACAACTCTTTTAAACTAAATTAAAGTGATCTTAAATAAATATATATTTTTGAAAATTTGGAATTTTATATAAATTTTGTTTAACCCCTTATCTAACCCATTTTTTCAAAACGGTCCTTTTTCTGACCAATTTTCTTTTAGTTCTTTACTTTATGCTGAATACAAAGATCTTTTTATTATAATTTTTCATATATATATGCATTTGAAATGACCCCTTTCGGCATAGACGAATTAACTCGCCAGTATGCAAATTGCAATTTTTTTTACCAAAAAATCCAAAATAAATCATTAAATACGAGTCCGCATGCATCGATGACGAGAGCAGTGACAGCTGCGACCCGCCCCCTTTGACAGTCAATAGCTAACTAACAATCAAACGCTCTTATACTCTGTTTACGCGGGCTGGTTGAGTGAGTTTGATTGCCATACATAGCGTGAGGATGTACGATAACCTTAGTAGACATATATAAGAATGGCGAGTAAACTCGTCAAGGTCTGGAAAAAACATGTTGGGTTGTGCGAATATACTCGTCTCTGCCGGGCAAGGGGTTAATTATAAAATAAAATTGGAATGTATAAAAATTACTATTCATATATTTAGTTAAGAAAATTCAATATTTTGTTACCGAAACAGTTATTGCATTATATTTTTTGAGAAATATTTCTTTATAAACAAATTATTTGCATTTTTTACATGTAATTTGATTTTTTTATATCCTTAGAAAAATAAAGATTAAACTCCCCATCTTGATAATATTTTTTAGCTTTATGACACATTTTTTATCGCAATGTCACCATTTCTAATTGGAAATAAAATTTTTTATGAATTATTTCATGCGTATAATTCATGTTTTTTATAGAATTATAAGTTATCAATATTTATACACGGGAGAGAAACTATTTGCAGTTATGTAATGAATATTGTTAAAAAAATGCCATTAGTTTACGATGAGTGGTCCTTTTAAAAGAATAGAACCAAATTATTTATCATAAGTGTTTATCCAACATTTTGTAGAATTTTAATAGATGATAATTTCTGACTTATAGAAATTTAGTCAATTCCGTTATTGAAAACTTAGGTTTTTCCATTTATTACTTACATGGTTAAAATTAACATGGGTGTATTTCTTAATAAAAACTGACTTATGCTTTTGATTTTTTTTAGTCAATGGAATTAACGTAAACTAAATCTTTTGTTTTAACACTATTCCCGAGCTTTTTCATGGAATTTGATTTTTTACATTAAGAAATAGATGCAAAATTTTCGTGAAGTTGGTGGGATGAAACTTTGTGTTGAAGCGAAATTCATATAATATGCAAATACAAGAAAAAATGCACTTAACGTGATTTTTAATCAAAAATTGTTCACCTTCGTCGGTCGTCGTAAACAAAATTTTTTTTTATTAGCTATGAGGGAAAAACCTTTACCTACTCCTTACGTTTTTGGAGGCGATTCAGTAAGATGGGACTTACCTTCAGTCCACTTTCTCGTTAGGCTAGGCGCCAATTAGAGCTTCCCAGCGCTTCCGGCAGGCAGTGTAGGGCTTTCACCTACTAAAACAATCCCAATTACCTACCCTTATACTAGGGCTATGCTAGCTTATCAGGCCTTCGTTCACCGTATACAACACTATTCCTACAATAATTGCTTTATATAACGTTAGATATCATGCAAAAGAAATTGATATTAAAAATTTATCAGTTACTAGGTTTTGAACTTTAATAATGTAGGGTTAATTAAATTTTTACTATATATGCAGCATGAATTTTTTTTCAACCAGACCTTTCTCTACTAATGTTTTCACATTCAAAGATAAACATTTTTTGTTTCTTGTGAAACCCAGATTTTCACGTTATACATGTTAAGCCTTGATAAAATAAAAAATTTTATATGGCCTTCCACAAATAAAAGTAACAACCTGCTCATTTGTGACAAGCCCTTAGGGTGGATTATAGTCTTCGTTGTAAATTTTTATGAAACTGTAAATATACATGGGATTGGGACTAGTTGATCAAAAATATCTATGGTTCCTCTTTAATCAAATCTAAGACATAATAGCTTCAAAAGGATTTTCAAAAAAAATTTCTATTGCAATAATATACCTCTCATTTTTCACCCTACAGTTTCGTTTTATTTTTGTTTGTTCAAAGACTTCAATTAGCTTGAAACCTCCAATATAAGTATGAGTCATATCTATCAAAATTTTTTTTCTTTTAATGTATTGGTACAAAATACTTTTTTCTTAAGTAATTGAAAGTTATGGAAATACCTAAACCCTCTCATGTAATTTTGTCCTAACAATTTAGTTTCATCAAAGATTTCGATTCTATCTTATCTACATTTTCCAACATCACTTTTATTTAAGAATTGTTTTGCCTTTATACAATTTCAAGCATCTTTAGATCTCTAAAAATATCGTCATATATTAACAGTATGTGTCATCGTTTTTAAAGCAGAAATATGCAAAATTGATTTCATCTAAACCTTCATATTATTTCATTTAAACTTAAAGATTGCCTCAATCCATCGAAAAATTTAGCTTGTGACTTAAATCTTGGATGGTGGGCACGACATGTATGTATTCTGTGTCGTCAAACCGCAGTAATATTTGGTAGGCGTTATTTTATTATTTGATATCTCGTCAATATTGCACATTGACAAGAGTCTAATCTCTCATCAACACCTTCCTAGCGTCCTCGAAGATCTCTTTTAAGTTTTCTAAAATATCTTCAAATTTAACCCCTCCGCTTGTGTGAAATTATTTTATTCACCAAGATCTGTTTTAAACTTTCTTATCAAAAAGCAGATCATCTTCAGCTTACTAAATACTAATTAAATTTCTGACAAATTTTTATTTTATAAAAATAATCTACATTATTTATAAATATCTAATAAATATTATGTTCATTTTAGAACAATGCAGGTAAAACTTTAAAGGTTTATTTCGATATTAGTTTTATACCAGTTATTATGATTTTTTTCAGTTTTTCATGAAAAATTTTGTCTCAGTTTTTATACAAACTAATGAAACTGAAAGCATTTATAAATTTTTATTATTGGAATCATTATTATACAATAAAAGAAATAAATAGAATTACAAAGTTTTTTCTACAAAATAAAAATAAAGTATTTTCCTTATCTACTACAAACATTTTATTTCAATCTATAAAAATTTTTTGCAAAATATATTTGGCAGGATTCTGATACAAGGAATGTTGTGAGTAACTGCTGCGGATGTTGATACGTTGTGTCGATTTGAATGTGTGACATTCCTATGTTAACTATTACTAGGAAACATTAGAATAAAGTTTTGAATGACAAACAAGAAAGTTTAATTGATAGTACGCTTATAATTCTAGGGTGAAAACTCTGCTAAATTGTTCTTTATGCAATGATTCTTATATGCACTCTTGAATAAAATAAAAAATGACTAAATTTTTCTTATTTAGATGAATATTTATCCTGAATTTTATAAAGCCAAAATACAGATATCGGTTACTTTATAACTTTGAAAACCTAAAAATTAATCATTAAAGTTTTGATCAATCAATTCTAATACAAGTATGATCATTGATGTTTAATTATGATATATTTTTTAAAATTATTTCACCATCATTAATTTATAAGATGTTACTCAAGAATGAGTTACGAGTTTTATACATAAAAAAAATTCTTCCTTGAACAAAATTTAACACTGGAGTTAAAAAATTTAAAAAAATAAAATAAACTGAAAATACTTTAAGTAACAAAAATGTTGATCAAGATATCTTTTAAACTAAATGAAAAATGGCAATATTAAATTGTCCACAAAATTTTAATAAATTTTTTTTGAGCAATTTTCAAAACACCTGTTGCAGATTTTAAATAGTTTCAAGTGTTTTAGTACATCTCACGACATGTATACAATTTAGTCCATAAATTGATAGAGTGAGAATATTATACTTGTAACCACACTTAAAAGGTGTAATCTACAGTTGATGGATACTAGCATTTAATATTTTCAACCGTTACCTTTACCTCCAATCCATGTCAAAGTTCTTATTTTATGTAGAGTCAATTCAACTAAGTTATATTTAGGCAACTGAATATGTCAAAAGTTTATTTGGTCCATAAAATGTTATTACTGTTTTTTATTCATATTAGCGTTGAACCAATCGTAATACTCTGTTCCGAACATGATTCAAAAAAAAATTTGTCCGTGTTGTTTAAAAAAAACTACAGTACTTTGATTCTGTGTTTAGAATGATCTTAAGCTAATTCTGTTATATATAAACTAAGATGTACCAAGATAGTGGTGACAAATTTTTCCGTTTATTTGAAATCCTATTTTGGCAATCTTCTTATGAATTCTCACTTCGATAATATACTTTAAAAAATTTTTAATTTTTTAGCAACAAAAAAATTGAAGTTTTACATCCTCATCGAAACTTTTTTAGAATGAAATATATTTAAAGTAATACAAAAATACATTTTTGTAATTACAATAGTTACAAACAAAAGTATATATTTAAAGGGTGTTTATTATTAAGAATATATGGATACTAATAAAATTCTAATAAATATAACTACAACTATTTTTTTAGCAAGTCCTCGAATGCACTACACCATGATTCAGCATCACTTTTATTACTACAGAGAAAGTGAAAAGTTTTTTTCTTAAGTTTTAACTAAATATGAATAATAAACTAAATCTATCAAACCTCAAAATAAGCATACGATTCAGAATGTTTTGAAAGGCTGCTAGGAAGTTGTATAAGTTCACATTTGACAACATCACTCACATCGATGACATTATGTGGATTATTTGAAACTCCAGCAGAAAGTTCATAATCGTTTAAAATTTTCGTTTTCTTATTTAATACATAGAGTTTTTTAACCCAACTCTTGATAAGCTTACCTCTTTTATACAAAATTCCTTTACGAGTGTTTTCATCATCAAAAGAGTAAAAATCGTCAGAAGAAGAATGAAGGATCTCGCCAGTAGAGTCGTGCTTTTCTTCTATGTTACGCATTTTTCTAAGTGTAGATATAATTGTTGGTTTCGTCAAGGTCTTCCTAACTTCAGGACTTGCTTCAGAAGTTCTAACTTGACACCTCGCAGAGGACAACTTTGAACATCTAAAATGATAAAAGCAACCACATTTTATGCATTGAGTTATGAATTTCTTAGACCAAATACTCTGGGCACAGTAACCACACGCACATGGACCAGTTACATTACCCTCAGCGAATGTATGAAGAGTATCTGGGTTTTTACTTGATTTATCATTCCCAACCCTACTGATACCACTCACGTAATAGGCTATCTCTCGGAAATAGGTGTATTCATTTAATCTTTCATAAGAAAGCAGTGGAAAAGAAGGGTAAGGGTCAGAAGACAATTTAGAAAAAAGAGCTGAAATTGATTGATTCGATTGATTTAAGTCTTCATACTTTGACATTATGGAATATAAAAGTAAGCTAATCTTATCATGTACAAAGGGGGTCCCCTCTCCCTCGTATCCCGTCATACCGGATAGATCATTAACCAGTTTCATATCTACTTCATCAACAGATCCATCATGTACATGTGAAAAGGTTTGTTGATACATCGAAAGAATATCTGTAGAGGCCACTAACAAGATTTGTTGAGGAATGAGTTCAAAATCATAAAAAGAATTAACAAGAAAGTTTTTTGAATAGTAAAATGGCCATATTTCGATATTAGCTTGAAACCAAGAGGGATACAAAACACTATCATAACTCTTATCATAAAATATATTATGAAAGATAGTACAGCAATTTGTATGTTTAGTAATAATATTCCATATATTACGCTCATTTTGTGGATCATTTAAAGCAAGAGAAAGTCGATCATATTCAGTACTGAATTGTTGAATCATTGATTGTCTAAACGGAGCTATGGATTGGCTGTCATCAGAATTTGGGGTGGTCAGAAGTGATTCATCTGCTTGATCAATTAATGACTCACCAACCATAAAATTCTCAAAACGATTTGAATAATTATGGAATCCAATAAATGACAGAAAATACGAGTTAAACTCAAATGCACACGGAAATTGGTTTATAAGTTGAAATATGCAGTCAAGGAACTGAATAAATACCGGGGAATAATTTATATTGTTTCTAATAAAAAATGGAAAATCAAATCCCATCCAATCCTTTTCTATTAAACATTGAAATCCTTTTATAGTTCTGTAATAAGGATCCACAAGAACCTGGGCTACAGAAACTATCAAAGAAACCATTTCTGCTCCATCACTCAACGAGACCATGGAAGATGTACCACATTGGTCATTTAAATACGCAATGGAAGTAGCTATTTGAAAAATATTCCCGATTTGTAAATACCACCTGGATGATTCAACCTTTTGAAGAAATTTAAAATCTGAAGGGAGCCCTTTTTTGTTTAATGGCACAAGAGCTTTGCTTAATTCTATAAACGCTTCCTTGATATCATGGGGACTATGAACATCAATTGGAAAACAACATAAATTGTTATCATTAAAACTTCCTTTTGGCATATTTTTATCGAAAAAAATACTAAGATCACTAGCAGAAAGCATCTCGATTTCAGATGAAATTGTTGTAACGCCAGGAATTAATGTAAGTCGTTCAAATATTAAAGGGGATACATCGTTTGATTTATGAGCGATTATTTTTTTACGAATATGTTGGGATGTTGAAGCAAGAGCAACTATGTATCTATCAATTTCAGTTTGAACAACTTTAGGAGGAAGAACCGCAGTAGGAACCAATGCAGATCCATTGATCCCTTTTAACGGAGAACTGGAGCGAAAAATAACGGGGTGCTTTATTCCATTATTATCTCTTTCACAAGTACTTCTACACCAGGTAGCTACTGGAAATCTTTTGCATCTAAAATGTTTAGCAATTTTCGCAAAACACTGGTCATTAACAAATCGAGGTGATAGAATTATTTCAGGAATTGTTCTTGATAAACGTTTATTATCATTTGCCATTGATATCCTCCAAATAGTTGAACCATTATTCTTTGCATTATCATGTATGTTGTTAAAGTCAATCATTCGACAATATTCAATATATATTGGAGACTTCTCATATAAATCAAAAAGCTTAGTATCTACAATATTTTTACTTTCAACAGGATTAAACTGAATATCTGCTTTCTCTAAAGCACGCATTGGTTCTGGTGTCTTAAATTTAAGCGTTCCAAACCTCAATTTTTCGCCATCCTTTTTCTTTCGTCGAAGGGTTCCAAACTTTAAAGGTCCTGCTCCAATGCTGGAACTAAGTGAAGTATTATTGAAAGGTATATCTTCTTTTGAATCATTCGATGTAGTCAAATTTTCACTAAACCGTTCTGATTTACCAAAATTAATAGATGTCCGACTACTGGTCATAGTCTTAGTGTCAGCGTTCAGTGACTGCTTTGATGAAATATTTAAACACTTTTCTATAGATTTTATGTCTTTAATAATTTCATTTGACTGGTGTTTAATTTGTTTTTTTAAATTCTCCACCCTATCACTGCTATCAGCAGTGAACCCTAACAAAAAGGACTGGCAATTTTTTAGGCGTAATAAAACACAAATCATTTCAGAAGGAACACCAATCATTTCAGCGTGGTTCACGATAATTACCTTCAGAATTAAGGTTACTGGTATACTAAATGAAATTAAACGATCACAAGTAAACGGATCATTAGGATATCCTTGAAAAATCAGCCTTAAAGTAGTTAATACACAGTAGCCTTTTCCAGGAATTAAGGAAAACGCACCTCCGTTGTCAAACAATGATAAACGGTTCATATTTTCATAAAATAATGTGCATGGAATATCAAAAACCTTAATTTCATACTTAAAAAGCTTTGGCTCACGATTTATTGATGGACCCTGTTCTACGGCCAATTTGGTTTTACTAACAACTTCCTTAAGAAACTCAACTTGAGTGGAGATTAATGACAAAACTAATTCTCGTATCATTTCAATCATGCTATTCTTTAGGTTAATATAAGTATTTATACTTTGAATAAATTTCCGAACAAAGGATTCTGTATCGTGAATTAAAGATTTTTCACCTCTGCTATTACGTTTTTCCAAAATCATATCAGAGAAAATAGGCTCAAGCTCTTTTGTATTTAACATAAAATATATGATGTTATGGGCACTATCAATTAAACGTGAATGTAGAATACCTTCTTCAACGATGACTGCTTGATCACGCTCCTCGGATGTCATCTTACTCCACATGTACGATTGAAGGGAGGAAATCTCAATTCCATATAGCATATTCTTTAACTGAGGATGAATAACAGTTGACACATCTTTTGAAAGTGCTTCAATTACTTCCTCTGACGAAGGACGTATTTTGATCGATGTTGAAGCTTTTTTAGAATATTTAGAATACATTTTCATTAAATAATTTTGAGATTCAAGACAAAAGGAATTTTCCCAGAATGAATAGCTCTTCCAAACTCCATGAAACTGTATTGCAAGATATAAATACATTACTTGCCCATTGTCATTTCGTTTACAAAAATTTAATGAGATTGGTAGTATTAAAGATGCTGCTGAAAAACAGGTTGATGATTTATCCTGGTTTAAAATGGAGTTTAAAACACATGCCAATATATCGTACTGACTGTCATTAATGACAGTTTTGTCAACACCTTGCCTGTTGGAGAGTTCAACAATTAAAGCAATTTGGGATGATTTTGAATCTAGGAATTTAATTACAGTTGGAAGAACTTTTCTGGAATCCGGAACACGATTTTCGAAAATTAATTCTATAAATTCCCTTATTACTTCAAGCCTTCTATAATTAATGGGATAAACCATATCATTCTGATAAGTGTAGGGGTGGAAGGGCACTATCATTGGTTTATCATGAATAAAGCTACTCTGCTCAACAGCTAACGAATCTTTTTGTTGGGTGACATATTGATCAAATAATTCCAAATTAATTTTCCTAACATAGATAGAAGAATAATCAATTGAATTCCATCCAGAAACAAAATTCACACGAGGCCTTGATGTCGATACTTCTACACGGGGTTCATTATTAATAAATGTATCGGCAATTTCATGAACAACTTTATATTTTTCCTCTAGTGAAAGATCTAAAGATTTAACAGTTTTTCCGCTCATCAAAAAATCAAAATAATCGCAAACCCTGTAACATGGACCGCGTTGATTTACAAACTGAGTAAACGTCATGGTATTTAGTAATTTAATAAAAAATTCTTGATTTTTTATTGATCTCTTATCAAGAAACAAATCTGAGTGGAATTTTAAAACAGGAGAAGGAACCATTCTAACGTAGGTTACACAAGAACGGTAATCAACCAAGAGTTCAGAAATAATAAAAAAAATGCATGCCCTAATATTTTTATCGAGGATAAAGTCATCAGCTTCACGATACTCGGGATAAGCTTGATCGACATATTTTAATTCAGGCTTACCAAATTCAACCAATAACTGGTATAAAAGACTATTATGAGGTTCCGGTATCTCAGGAATAACGGTTGATTCGTTGTAAATCATATGGCCGATATCCAAATTCATTAATACTACATCGCTTAGCTCAGAAATATCAATAGAACATGAGCTATGCAATCCAATTACGAAGGGAGTAGGTGCATTCAGTATATCAATTAACTTTATAGGTAAAATTGGTATAAAAACATTGTTATACTGAAAAGGATAAATAAGAGAAATGAGAGCATGGGATGCTTTAAATAAATAGTTGTACGATTTTGACATAAAAATAATTTTATAATCCAAAATAATTGCTCGAACTAATAGTACAAGATTTTGAATTCCCACTAAATTCAATAATACAGCTGTATAATCATCAGTAGAAGGAATAGAGCTACTCAAAGGAGGGGAAATGACGGTTTCATTATCATCACTAAGGAATATATTTGAACAAGGTGATCCGGCTTGGCAGTTAACATCGTTATACAGGATTTTAGAAAGAAGTCTTTCAGCTCTGGTGTCATGATCTGAGCTGTTACTGTCAATACCGTCAAGTAAAAACGTAAATAGCAACCCGAGACATTCTTTAAAATTATTAAAAAACTGGCACCGCGAAACTACGCATAAACATTTAGGTAAATACAATTTTTTAGATTTTGATTTATTGGATAGATCATAGTGTTCGCTTGATTCATATATTACCAAATTAGAGTAGTAGCTCGACTTACCATCAACGTCTGTTAACACACTACAATAATATAACGGATTTTTGGGTGAATCAGAGACTATCCATCCTTCAGGCATACAGAACTTAAATGAAATTAAAAAATAATAAAAACAGCTTCAAATTGTTAGCTACTAAAAAATGTCAAGAATTAGTATATACAGGTAAACATCGATAAAGCGCAATATGGTCTTGGACCCCAAAAAATCTATGTATTTAAAAATTTGAGTCAAATTTGAATAAAAATTGACAAATGATGTCGGTTTAAGGCGCAATCAGATACAACGTGGTTGAATTTTTGGACCCCAACTAACGCTTTATATCAATGTTTGACTGTATATATATATTCAACCATTAACAATTTTCAGATATTTACTATACTCAAAGAATATGACAACAGATAGCTTTGTCAATAGGTAATTAAACATAGGTGTAAAATGCGTTTAGGAATGATCCATGAACAAAATTGCAAATTTAATAAACATTTAAGTAAGAATAAAAATATTTTCGAGATGCAACGAATAGGGTATAAGAAACGAACAATAAAATACCTTTGACTTAAATTAAATTTCCAAAAGCATGTTGATAAATTATAGAGATTACTATTGGCTATAATAAAAAAAAATTTAGACATCAATGTTTGTTATAAATACTTGAGATTCTCAAAAAATAATATAAAGAAGTCTTTCATTTGCTAAAAATAAGAACATTCTATCTATTATACATAACAGAAAAAACCAAAAAAATTGGATAATATTAAATATGCTAATACAAAATATTTTGATAAAATTCAATTTAAACAAATTTTATAATAAAATGTTCTCTGCCGAAAGTAAATCTGAGCAAAGCAATTTCAAGTAACGGCAGTTGCCCTTTATTTGAGTACAAAATATATAAAGTTTTATAATAAATCTGTTTGGTAAACATACAATATAGTCATATTGACCCATTTTAGTCTAGCAAGAGGGATCTTTACATTATTTGAAACGTTTCCACAATCAATTTTTTACGAATAATTACTAATTATTTCATTTTAAAAGAGTTTTTAAGCTTTGTAAAATTTATTTTAAGAAAAAACAAAAAAATTAAGAAAAGTTTCCTACAAACACGTCTTGGTTAAAAAAAAATTTCAAATTTAGTTTTTGTAATAAACTTATCGTGTTATATTATAAAATTTTTCAAACATATAGCTCTGAATAACATTTACAACTAGATAAATACATACATGTAGTTTTTTAGTCATTTTTTTCATTAAACTTCGTGTATTTGCTGAAACCCTTTAGGGAAAATTTGCTCAAATAATTAAATATAAATCATTATAAATAATATTAAATAACTTTTCAGTTTGAGAAAAATTACACTATTTTCAGTTTGGAGAAACTTTTTTAAAATATTTTTTTTTTATTTATTTAAAGCCAAGAGAGATATACATATTATATACCTGTAATCTAGAGTAATACAACATTTTCAAAGTAATTATGAATAATAGGTAATGATTTTACTATTTCCTGTAAAATATTTGTTAAGCATTAAAAAATATTCTTTGCATTTTTTTAAATTTAGGGATCCATTACAGAAACGTTCTAAACACATAATTCAGTAAATATATCCCATGTTACAGTTTAATAAACAATAAATCAGGATCGTAAAATCGAGTTTTGTATATATTATTTAAATAAGCATTATATACCAAATCATTATACCTTGTGGAAGAGCAGCTAAAAAAATTATTGCTTTCTCTATTCGATGGCCGTCCCATCCATTTACATGTTTTTAGGTCAATACATACCATTATTATTAATTTATAAATAAGTTCAGATAGGCACTATTTATAACAACAGCACTAATAACTAAAATTTTATAAAAAAATTTTCTTAAAACTTTTGAAATCATATCTGGAATATATAATTGAAATTTTTTAGCATTAAATTCTAACATGAAGGTTAAATCCATTTAAACGTGTTTATTTCAAGATGATAACCTTTAAAAATTAATAAATTTCACTTAAAAATAATAAATAATTTTTTTCTATGCGAATATATTCAAATTTTGTGGACAATAAGAAAATTAATGTGAAAACTTTGATCTAATTTTAACTAAGCTTATTCATACGTTAACTAGTTTTTGTAAGTGTTTTTCCTTTTAATACTTAATATACATTTATTTTGAGTCTTAAGAAACTGAAATATCAGAAAAAAATTCACACCAATCCCAGGAAACCATTATAAAAAGAAAAAATACATAAATACAGGTTTTTCGTAATTTGATTGTATAATCGTATTTAACTTTCCATACAACATTCAATTAAAAATACTGTTTCATCATATATTTTTCTAAAATGTACGTTTGAAACACAAAAATCTACATTAAATTTTAAATAATTAATAGTCAGTTAATTGCTGTAAATACTGTTGCATAAAAATAAAATGCATAAATAAAAACAATGTAAGCTAAATTTAGCAAAAAAATATAAAATATTAGAAATAGGGTGACAATTTTTTGTATTATCACAAGATCAACTTGGTATAACAGTAGGGAAAGCCGTTTATTAAGATAATTCATCAATTTTTCTCTATTATATAAAAATTTTTTATGAGCAAAAAGGTTTGAACTATATTTTTTCCAAAAAACGCATCGATCATTGATTAAATAATAGAAATTCCAATTAATTTTATAATACCTAAAAGAGCAATCCAAATTTTTTAAATAGCATCAACAATAATTGAAATTTTGTTTTATCAGAGTTTAAGAGACTTAAAACACATCACATCTGGAGTAAAGCTTTATCCAAAAAGGTATAATTATAACACATTTTCGTGTAAACAACAATTTTATTTGATAAACGAAAATCCGAGAATTGTCCTGTTACCAGGAAAATCACACAACAAACGGTTAAAACTTTTTCTGTAAAAACAATGATTTATATTTCATCAACTAAATCTATAATTATGTATTAATGTTTGAACAGTATTCTTTATTTTCGTACATTTCTATATGGAATGAAGGAATAGTGCTTTTTTAAATCGTGAAATTTCATTAAAGCTGAATAACTTTAATAATAGCGAATGACTATAAAAATACTGCAACAATGAAGCCATCACTTTTAAAACTTATAATTTCAGTACTATCATTTTAAAGGAAAAGTTTCCAGGGAAGAAAACCCAAGCGTAAACAACTCCTTGAATAAAATGGGGGTTCCAATTACAAGCCTTTTCCTCAGTGAATTACTACTCAACCTAGAAATACAATGAGAGTTTCAGAATAGAGAAGTTATAGTTATTTGTTTAAACGTAAATGAATATAAGAAATTTCCAAAAAACCATTATATCAGATTGAATAGGATTGATCATTGTTAGTCCAAAATAAAGAGAAGTAATTCCGATGCAGAGCTTAAGTTAGAATCAGTGACAATAGATAATGTCATTAAATAACTTTTTTATTCTTTATTTCGGTAACAATTTCATAAATTTAATACGGAAAAAGAGGAAGGACACCGATGTAAGATCCATCGTTAGTTTTAAAAGCAATGATAATCACTATTCTACATGTTGATATTCCATGAAAGAAATGACCTAGTGTGTGTAAGACATTATATTTTTGGTTTTTTCACATACAAGTAATGAAATCAATTTTAATCGATTATTATGGTATATAACTTTTATGGATCAAAAATTATAAACCATCAATACAAATAATTTATTATAATTTTGAAAAAATTGTTGTGAAGAATTTTGTTAAGTGATCGTTTCAAAATATACCAAAACTTAACCCTTTTACAAAATAGGAGTTTATTACAATCTTTAACGATCATTTATAAAAAAAATATTTGGGATAGTAAGTTAATAAGAACCATAAAGAATAAGAATTGCCAGTGTTAAAGAATATTACAGAAAATTTAAATTTGATTGTTATTAAGGATTTATATGAGCCTTAATAAATGCGAGGAAAAAATTCAAATTATTCACAAAATTTACACTCTCTCTTTAAATAATTAACATCAACTTGGTTTTAAATGGTGCTTTTTAACATTTTTAAGATATTGATGGATTAAATATTATTTTCAAAATCTTTACCTTTATTGACTCACTTAACCAAGTTAACTTTTCGTGCGATAACAATAGCGTTATCTTAATGGGATAATCGATAATAAGTTTTTTAAATTTTTTTCAAAAAAAAAATTATTCTACTATGTATACTTAACAGCTACGGACAATATAGGTATAAAATGAATTCCTTGATCGGATCATTTTTTCAAACACACTAGCTTAAGGGTCGTAGTATTTTATTTACTAACAAATTAATATTCGTTTATTTATACTCGAAACTTCATTAAATATTGCGGGCAAAAAGTTTTTTATTCATGCGAACCGGTAACGTGATTGTTACTTTCGTAGCAACAAATTGATAAAATGAATACCTCACTCAGTCCAGAAGGGAAAGGGAATCCTTTGTAGTCCTGATCGGGAAATCTCTGAATAATAACTGGATCAATACAAGAATCTGTGTCTACAACAAATTAGTATTAATAAGATAATCATTCGAATAGTAAAAAATTACCCAACTCTTTTTCATTAATAGCATCAAACTTCGATCCAATTACTGTAAAATATCCAATAAACTTGTTCATACGTTAATTTTCCCAAAAAATCAAACCGTTGCGCAATACCTATCCCTTATTTACCGCACGCGGCTTAATGTTTGTTTCTTAGTTTTTGATCCCCAAGTGATGTAGTAGTAATAGACCATCTATCACATTATGTCCGGATATTTTGTTGGCGATTTTGACTGTTTTGATTTTTTTCATGATTTTTTCTGATTTTAAAGTAGCTTGAACTAATAACATTACTTTGACATTTAATTCCGTACCAATTTTCGCTCAGCAGAACGTATTTTTACACAAGCCTTTGCCCGTTGAATTAAATCGATCACTTATACTATTCCTGAAATATAAGCTTTCTAATAATAAAAATGCTTGATTACATAAGCGAATTTGAGTGTGATGTCTCTTATAGGGATAAAATTTTCATCTCTGCCATAATCGCTAGAAAAATTTTTCATGTATCAGAGACAGCAAAATCCTTCTCTTATTGGTCAAAGAAAAATGAATTATTTAAAATTTTACATTGAGCCTAAAGGTTTAAAAATTAAACTTAATTTTTTTCAAAAAACCCTTTGAACTCTCACGAGAATAATTTAGATTGATGGGATTAAACACACCCATTGACTTAATTAGAGATTAATGTGTTGAACGATAATGCTGTTAAGAATAAATTGATAAATATAACCTTTATTTATTATATTCAAGGCTGAAAAATGATTGTTTATATTACCAGAATGCTAATGTTTGAACAAGTTAAAATCCTGTTAAAATAATAAAAACAAACAATTTTATAGGAACCAGGTACTATAAAATAACTTTTTTCTATAAAAGTATATGAATTTTATCTTAATCGGTAAGAGTTTATTTTAACCTGCGATCACAATAGATTTCAGATATACTTCACTTCTCAAAGATTTATAATTAATTTTAGCACTACTTTTAAGGAATAGTATAATTGCTTATTATATCAATTATTTCCTGCCATAAATAAAAATTTTGAATAAAAAGTATTTAAGGTATATAGAATGATTCACTTGAAATTATCTATAGATTTAAAATTAATTAATACCCTATGCAATATCAAAAATTTGAATATGTCCCGTTACACCCAGAAGTACATATAAAAAATCACATTCATTTGAAGGAAAAATGTTTTTCTTTATTTTTATAAAAACAAGCTTGATCAAATAGTAAAAATTTTTTGATTACATCAGACTACATAAAAATTTGTAGTAACAACAAAAAATTACTAAGACACGAATCCGTTTTTCTCATTATCTTGCAAATAAAACTTTATTTATTGCTGTTCTTTGAAATGTTATTCTAACTTTTTATTTTAATTTTAGTGTTTAAAAATATAATAATCTTCAAAATTACCGTTAAGTTTGAATTCCATTGTTTCAATATGGAATATAATTTTAAGTAATAGTAAAAATATCGGTATGTACAAAGAAGTAACTCTAACATGCTTTTACTTTTTTTCGAAAATCAATTTATGAAAAAAAATTTGCTTATATATTCAGATTTTAGTAAAAAATATAAATCAATAAGCATTAATGAAAAAGGAAGGCAGAAATCTAGCGGTTATGAAAAATCCCTTAAAAAAATAAAATCTCGCAAAATAGAGTATAATTCACATAAAATTTTCTAAAATCTAAAATTCACTGGAAAATTGTAAGAAAGTAATGGATACGGAAAAAATCAATGTATCTAGCTTACAAATAATGTTCAAAAACTACTCTATATAAAATAAATTTAAAATATCATCTTAATTAGCTTTTAAATCTAAGTAATTATAGAAGCCTATTCATTTTCTTTGTACAATTTAGTTTAAATTACATTGAAGTATTCTATAAAATTATTGATTATCCAAAACCCAAACTTTTAAAAAATATATATTTAATTTGCTCTATTTCCTTGTTCAAAATAAAAAAATGGAAATTATTTGATAAAAAAAAGCTGTGAATAATGGTTTTAACTTAATTAACAATCGATCTGATTAGTAACATTCCATAAATGTCAGATATAATTAGCAAATTAGCATCAGATATGATGAAATTGGGGTTTTTGCTATTATACTGTCATGGTACGGCATAAATAACTGATTCCTCTGCTGAAACACATATAATAATAATTTGCTAAGGAACCTGCTATGGCTCCAAATACCCAGTATTAATGGTTCAAGATCTTGATTTAAAAATTTTATTTATAAGTAATAAAATAGAGAAAAATATTATTAATAATAGTTAGCTAGTTCTCTAGTATCACTACAGTTCGCACCTCGTACGTTCATTTAAACAAATACTCCATAATCTTTCGGTTCTGTTTAATACTATTTTATATCTTCGAGGTCTGATCTTTTACGATAATTCGAATTTAAAGCTTAAAATTTTTTTTTATACATGAAATTTCTTTATAAGGGCATATATATTATACGTAAATGGGACATGACGCTTCGATTTATTTGGTGATACGATATGGTAGTGGGATAAATATTAACAGCAATGTTATATCATTTTTTTAGATTATAAGATCTAAGTGACTAATCGGGTCTTAAATTTTCCCAAAAATGTATCAGTATTTAAACGACTGCCTTCAATTTGATCAAATCAATAACAGTTACAAAAATTTAAAGGGTCATTCAAACTTCATTGTAAGAGATTCGGATGCCGTTTTGTTCAGTTGGTAGAGTTTAATATTAATTTTACCGTTAAATTTATAGTGAATATCATTATTTTTATAACCAATAAATTCTTAAAAATGAATGATATATCATTCTAAATTGAAATCTTATACGTTCTAATGTTGTTCTTCAATGCATATTGTGTGGTTTAATAAATAAATTAATCATTGGATGAGATGAGATGTAAAGAAAGAGTATGCTCCTCATTCAATCTTTCAAAAATATATTAAAGATTCCGACAATAATGTATATTATCATTTTTTAATGCAGAAAGAATATAAAAACAATATGATATAGAGAAAATCCAATAAATACTGAAATAATTTGAAAAATTTCATCAAAATAAAGGCCTTTCAATATATAATATATTAAATAATTAAGAATCAACATGACCAGATAAATAAAGTTTCAGATGAAGACACTTTTCTGGAGTGGTCATTCTATAGACAAACATTTTTAATCAGTTAATTTATTTTTAACACACGATAATTCATGGAGAAAGAATGTTTTTCAGAGAGGCTAATTTCTGGAAATATTTAACCATAAGAATTTTAAATCCATATATCATTATCTAAATAATTTCATCATGATGTTTCATTAGTGAATAATTATAACCTTGAAAATATAGTTAGTTACATGAGACAAAAATTAGATTCGTGATATAACATCAATCCTTACTTTGCAACAGTATCTTCATTGACTAATTGCTATAAAGAATATATTTTATATTTGTTTGGTACGTCTATGTATATAAAATTACATTGACTGCCCTCTGTTTTCTCACTCCAGGTTCCCGATATTTTAGATGATTATATCATTGCATTACGACAACAATGATTGATTTTCAATCGTCATCGAAGAAAACTTTGATTCTTACTATTGATTTACAAAAATTTCATATTAAATTTTATCGTGCTCTCTACATCATTGTCCCATAAGGCCAAAAAATGAAAACATAAAACCCGGAGCGAGTTATACCCAATATAGAGTAAAAGATGTTTGTTAGGGAAAATAACCAAAATTTTTCGGCTCATTAACATTCTATAGCATTATTGTTTGATAAGTATTATCATGAACTATGTTAAAAGAATTATTCTTCAACGGTAGCACATAGAGAGACTTAAATTTTCTCCCTGTATGGTGGATATCAAATACCCAATGCTGCGATGACTCCAAATAATTATAAATTATAGCCATCAATACAACTTGCTATAACAAGAATAACTAATCCTTCCACGCGTGACGCAATATGAGGTTTTAAACAATGCATGTCGTTAATATTAGGTTAACGATTGTAATCAATTCAATATCGTTATGAATTAGTTCCCGCACGATAGTATTTTCTTGCATATTATAATATATGTTTATAAATAATCTCAGGGATTATCTTTCCTGAAAAAATCTATTTTCCGTGCCTCATCCTGTATTATGAATTTAATTACCTTTTTTCCCATTCAGCTTAATGAAAGTTGCTCTGCTATTTTGTGATCAGTAATTTTTTGATTCATTAGTTATGGTATAAAAATATTTTTTCTTGATAAGTTCTAACATATTTTAAAGGCTATACGCTATGATTTACCTTAACCTATGGTCCAAATTATATTTAATTCATTAGCTATGTTGTTTTGTGAGTATATATTAATATGCATTAATAATTTTACATTTCTTTTATTTCTTGAACATAAATTATTATTTTTTTTGTTATGATGAATATTTTAATAAGATTTATGTTCGGAAAATACAAAAAATATTTGTACCTGCACATAGCATAATGTTTTATATGATACAGAGAAATCGTTTGTGACCTTTAAAGGAATATTTTAGAAATATCCATAATGGAAGCATCCAATTAAAATGAAACATTTAAATAGCTTAGTTAATGTTTGAATACTTTTATATGAATATAAAAATTCAATTTTCCTTTAAAAAGTGAGCATATACATTTCAGATATAATGTTCTAATATTAATAAATCCTATCTAAAATTTATTTACCCATGTCAACTTAATTAAATATTTAAAAACTATAAAATTATCATGAATGTATAACGACCTTAATAAAATATGTTTTGCTTTAAAAATTTTATTCTAATAACATACAAAAAGATTTTGTATTTTAATGTAGTATTATAATTAGCAAATCAATATTCATATAATAATATTTTGGAATTAAGTTGTTTTGATGAATCAGTCTAAAATGATTTTTTTTCTTTATGTAAAAGGGAACAATTTTCAATCTGAATTCATATATTAAAACTAAGATGAATGATCCATTTAAAAATGAAAAGGTTTTATTGTCTGTATTATCCGATATACTTTTGTTTATGAGATATAAATATCGTTACTGGTTTTTTAATACCTCTGCATACATTGATTCATATGAATAATAGTTTCAAAACTTGAGGACTTTTGTTTACTTAAATAGAATTAAAGTTATATTTGAGGTCTTAATGCGAAGAATACACATACTCTGATTTTCCATCGGTCTCCTATGATGTTAACTATGAGATTCCAAAAAAATTATATAATATATCCAGCCACATTTTATTATATACATTTATTTGTTTCAATGGATATGTTAATTTTCTTTCTTATTCCCAAATATTTGTTAAAGTAATATTATTTTAATTTTAAAGTAAAAAAGGGGTTACAAATCCTAAATCATTATCTTAAAGTGAAGTAATGTTTTTTATTAAAATTAATTTTAAAACATGCTTCGCGTTGAGAATAAGCTAAAGGGCTGCTCATGACGTATTCGAAAAATGAAAACACTAACTAATAAACATTTACAAAGTGAAAGATTTTTTTATATTAATAAATAAATCAATTTTTACAGATGTTAAGACAGTTGTAGGTTCAAGATCAGTACAATGTTCAACTTTTTTATAGAATACGTCTGCAGGATTTTTCAGTGGTAAATTGATGTTAGACCCTTTCTTCATTTATTCTATTCAGCTCTATGTTAGATAAATTATAGATTTTAATAAAAATGATAGTAATCAAACCTAAACATGTTTCAAACATTACAAATTAAAATCAAATTTTATTGATAAATCCATATTTGACTATCTGCAGTCACATAAAAAACTATTAAAAATAATATAAAGAAATCTTGGACTAGCCATTAATGATTCTGTAGTATACTAGTTTTCAATACTCAAATTATAAATATCTATGGAATATTAAATAACCGAATATATTAACTGACAAATGAGAGACAGTAACACTAGTATGATATTCTCATGATTTCTTTGTTTTAGCATATGCTTTAATAAAATTCATCATAAAATACGCTTTGAATGTAATTTATATAATGTAAATATATTTATGCCTTATAAGTAAAGTTTGTAGCTGGTTTTATGTCTAAATTTTTGGTTTGTAGACACCTAAGGAGAAAAAAATTATTTTCATGAAAAAGTTAATTACTAAAAAAAATTAATAAAAAATTGAAATATTTTTCCTTGCTATCGTTAGCATTATAGAATTAACAATAAATTATTAAGACAAACAAATTTTGTTAATTTTGGATGAAATGACTTAAAAAATGAAAAATTAGGTAAAAACTATTTTTGTTACAAAAATATGTGTCAAGTATATCATTTACCTGTCGTAGATAAGTTGTAATACTATTGGGCGCTTTCGATTATCTATATTGATAGACTTCTATTCCTATTCAAGATCAGAATTTGTAGCTAAAAGTGTTAACTACGTTTCTACTGAATCACACTTGTGCGAACATTAATTATATTACTTTTTTAAATTATATATATATATATATATATATATTATCTAGTGAGGCAGCATAGAGTAGGCGTATTAGTAATGTTTCCATGTGTAAAAAAATATATTCTTGCATTAAATCTGAGAATTTGACGGTTTCCCTGGAAGAAATTGAACGCATGGTACCTCCTAGCTGGAAGATTATTTATGCAAGTACAGATTCAATAAGAATTGTATTTACTACTTAATGTAAGTTTGATTACTCAAATTTGTTATCCTTCGGTGGATACGAAAATATCTTTTTGTATTATGAAAAATGTTGACCTAAAATATTTGTTTGATGAATTGTATTATACGAGATTTATTTCTGCACAATAATCATAATACAAAAAAATGTATTTTTATTGCGGTAACCATGAGGGTATTGACCCGATCGGATATACATGGCAAATATAGGGAGGATCTGACTCTATCTTTGCCAAGTGGTGACGACAGTCCTGGTTTTGCCACCCTTAGGCATTTTCGATGCTTATGATGATTCCGGAGCATAATTATTATTTAAAAAAGGATGTTCAATCCTCCTAATACTGTCCAAGGACCGTGATCTACCTATCGATCCTACTCGGATTACCGATTACTTCTTTTTGTGTCACTGCTGCGCATGCATCACGTGAATATAACGGAATAAACCTATTCAAAATCTTCTAATAGCAACTGAAGATTCGGTCAAAAAAAATTATTTAAAACTGGAATTTCTCGAAGAAATCGAACATCAGTGTGACAGTAATAAGATGGCCTAAGTTGAGGCTCGAACTCGTGATCTTCAGATACCACTCCGAAGGCCTAACCACTAGCCTATCAGCGATTAGCCAACCTGTTACTTAACAGTAACATGATACATGTTACAATTAGAGCAAATGCAAGATACTTAAACTTAATTTAAAAGTTTTGGTAGCATAACCATAATAATATCGACAGCCTGAACTAAGAAAATAAAGATTAATGGTTTTTTAATGAATTCATACAGTATTACCTTCTGCTGTGTGTATTATAATGTAATAAAATAAAGGTTTTATTTTAATTTAGTTCTGGTAGGCAGCCGATGTATCATAAAAATAAGTTAACAAATGAATTACCGAAAATTGAGTGGGAAATGTAAAAGATTTAGATATTTTTTTATAAATATTATAAATGATGTTGACCTTCTTGGGCAGATGGTTAAACCATTGGACTATGTGAAACTTATTAAAGGCTGGAGCCTCGAATTTGTAACTCATTCACTTTTGCGATTTCCAGTGTTAGGAACATAAAATATTATGAAATGGAGCTAGTATATATTTTTGTTACCGTTGCATGTTACAATCCTACGAAAAATATAAGGCATACGAATTAATGAAAACATCCACCGCTTCTAATGTGATGAAACTTATTTATCCAGTGTTTGATGCACGTAGTAGGTTATATTATCCAGCTTATATACCGCCAATACCTATTAAACTTGTTTAAAGGAGGCTTAATCAGATAAAAATAATAAATAATATTATTTTTATTAAAAATTAAGCGAAAAAAATATCACTCGTGGGAATTACAATGCCTATTGCCAAAATAATACCAGTAAACCAATATCTACGGTTTTAGGATAATCTTTTCGTGAATAAATACTTACATTGTAAATATACATTATGCTAAACTACCCTCAAAACAAGTAATATACTTTATTCCGGGCCAAGAGTGTGAAACTACTGATGCACTTTACGGTTCACCTGACATGATATGCTCAGGTAAGGTCAGATCAGTTCTTTCTTCCTCTCGAACTTCAAAAGATAAGACATATTTTGTGTCTATAGATTTATCAAGTTGATTAACATCTATAAAATGCTTTATTTCAGCTATATAAAATTAAATGGGTAAGAAAGAGTTTAAATGAAATATGGGATGTGGAAGTAGTTGATACTTGCGAATGTGTTGATAGCTATTAGTTCTGCTAGGGAGTAGTAGGTTATCAACGACTAATGAATTGTATTTTATTTATTGTTCAGTCTATACTCCTTTTCCTAATATAAGGCCAAAGTATTTCAATACGTGTAAATGCTGGCAAACATGTCAGAAAAAAGCCACTTTTAAGCAGTTATAACGAAGTTCTTGAAGAGAAGAATTACAGGTGCAAAAACATATTATCACCCAACACCCTTTCCCTATATCTTTATAAAGAGACTTTATTTCAAAAAAATCCAAAATCAAACTTTTTTAGACAGTTTTTACAATATATAACTCGTTACTATTTGTACAGTCATAACCCAAATATCTGAAATTTCACTCATCGAAATAAAGAAAACTTATCCCAATTTTGTTGATTAATTAAAGCTCACTTAATTGCGTAGCGTTATAAAAAACGCTGTATAGAATGGAAAAAATGATTTCCTTAAGGAATAAATTATTCTTATCTTCCTTTTGGCTTTGTAAATACCAAAGTAAAATTTTTATTATCCAAGAATATTATTATGTAAATTTATTTTCTTTTAACTTTAGAACAGGTTAATTTAGTGCAGGAGCAAAACAACTGCAGCTATTAGCAATGATTGATTGGTTTAGAAGTGAAATTTCTAATTGATATTACCTCTTAACAATGTTAATAAGTATTGAGTAATAAACACCATTTTGAGTGTAGGAATAACCAGGCGAGGGTTCTGTCCACGCCATTATACATAAGGGTTGAACTAGTTAGTGGTGGCTCAATTAGTTTCTGAACCATGTCACAAGCAAAAAAACATCAAAAAGCGTACAAGATAAATACCAATACATAATAACCACGCGTAACTACCACTGTAATTACACTAATCAATACAAATTCCGCTATAAAGGTATCTTCATAGTTGCAAAAAAATATTGGAACGCTTGACGTTTAGGTCGTGTACCTCATGTGTCTCACGAATTCTATCATATTAGATTCTTGCACTTATATTCCCGGAGTGTTATAAATTTCATTCCTTGACGGCTCATTCGTGATTAACAATAAATTTATTAGCACGTTATGTGGATTATAGTAAAACGGTCAGAAACAACATTATCGGAGCAAATAATAAGGTCACTTTGACCCATATAGTGTTAAACTATTGTTGTTTATGATTCGATCACCTTAAAAGGAGCAGATCCTAGGGACTTGACTTAGATTTCTGGGCAAGCGTTCGATTCGGCAGTACCACCGACACTCTCTCTTAATATCCTATGTAGTTTTTAATATCTTCACCTGGGTTTTATACAGGAGTTTCTTGAACTTTTAAATTTTTATTGGTGTTATATTTTGCAGCTTTTTATGGGTAAGCTTCATCATTACTGATACTGTTGTGAATCAAAAAATTAGAACATACATTAATAAAGAACCTAACTTTGGCTTAAGCTGTCAATTTAGGTATACCAGTTATCATTTAAACTTTTTCATATAACTAAAATGCTTTTATTGTTGTAAAATAGGTATATTATAAAAAATAAGCTGTAGAATGCACAAACATTAAAATATGTAATTTTTTCATCGAAAGCCGCCCACTGGAATTAAGCTTTTAACAAAATGCTTGTAAGAGCCTCCAGATCCGCCATACATAGGTTCTCAAATGCTTTATTTAGGAGTACAAGGCCCTGTATTTGAGCCTTATTTTAGTCATTTTAAATTATTCAGTATCAACGAATTTTCAATACTTGAAACTTAAGGACCATGATGCTAATCCTGGAATAAAGCTTCTTGCACTTAATAGGCCTGAAAAATTGAACGCTCTATGTACGGGACTTTCAGAGGAGCTGAAAAGTTTCTTGGTGGAATGCGAGACAGATAAGGATGTTGCAGTGGTGGTACTCACTGGCGAAGGTAAGTGCTTCGCAGCTGGGGCTGATATATCTCAAATGGGAAGCATGGATTTCGCCACCATTTCGATGCAGCATGATTTCTTAGACTCACTAAATTATGTCACCCAGTTTTCCAAACCCATAGTTGCCGCCGTACATGGCTTTGCTCTGGGTGGCGGGTGTGAATTGGCAATGATGTGTGACATCATATACGCTGGTGAGTCGGCTGTTTTTGGTCAGCCGGAAATACGGATTGGAACTATTCCGGGAGCGGGTGGTACTCAACGCCTGACTCGGGCTGTAGGTAAATCGAAGGCCATGGAAATGGCTCTTACTGGGGAACCTATTACAGCTCAAGAGGCGTATCAATTTGGTCTTGTAAGTAAAGTGGTGCCTGACAAAGATCTTATCGCTGATACGCTGAAAATGGCTGGTAAGATTGCTGAAAAATCAAAAATTATAACAAAGCTCAATAAACAGTCACTAGTGTCTTGTAATATCACTGCTTAGGGAAATATAACGAATAATTTAGCCCAGAACCTTGGTCTTGATGAAGGGTGTAAAAACGAAAGAAGAATATTCTTCTCTACTTTTGCTACAGTTTTCTTTATGTGCATTTTTTGTGATTCTACAAGAATGATCAAAAGGAAGGTATGAAGGCATTTTTAGAAAAAAGGAAACCTCGATGGACGGACTCTTGAGGCTTTATTGGGCATTGTTTTCATGGATGTTTCAATACAGTGAATATACACTTAGAAATGTCGAAATTTTGATTCTTTAAAAAAAATATTTTTCCGTTTATCTTGTAATATTTTCTAATGAAATTTCTTGTGCTACAATAAAATTTTATTTTGGTCTCACAAAGAGGAATATAATTTATGTATGAAAAACAAAAATTTATATATTCTTGGAAAGGTTTTTTATGATATAGTGTAAAACTTTACTAATACACATTGAACTAACAATTATCTATTATGTCGGTAGACGATAAATATTCTCACCCTAAAATAAATTTTCGTTCATATTAAATTCTTTGATGCAATATACATATGATTCTGAATTTTTTTAATCTAATCTAATTATTGTAAACCAGGCGGCCTTATTTTATATGCTCAGCGCTTTTCACAGACATCATGTTGAGAGCCTCCTAAATAAATGTTATTATTTGTTTCCTAAGCCTTGATACCTATAAAGAATCAAGGAACAATAATTCTCAAAGACAAATGGGCTTCCATGTAAAATGAGGTTGGGAATCCCAAGATTTAGTATCTGGCCTTGTATCAGTCATTATTACGATAGACAGATCTGCTAATAGGGGTCTTTATTTGTAGATTATAAAATAAATATATATTAGATGAACAGTGGATGGTATCCTGAATTTTTTTTCAGAATAACTCAAATTAAACTTACTTTCCATTCTCAATGGTAACAGATGGCGTAAATTTAAATTTGATAACCGTCATTTGATAGAAGAATTCAAATTTCCTAATGATCAAAATCCAAGCATGACATGTTATCTGATATCCGCAGGAATTGTCCAAATTTGAAAATCTCATTATATTGTTATAAACCTAAATTTGCCTGCAGTTGTTCTAGAACTATATGCTCAAGATCGTTAGAGTTTTCATTTTTATTGCATATTTTGGCTTGCCTTTTTTATTTTCATTATGATATGTTGTACACTGGGACAGGGAAGTTCTAAATGTATTGGGATGCCAACTACATTCTTGCCGTTTTTTAAACATATTTTTTTTGAAAATTTATCTGTTATATTTTATGTATTCGACTCGAAGCTTGTCATATCTACTGCTACCAGTAAATTATGCGCAGTTAATCTATTGACAATAGTTATCTAAGATACGGCTGTTCAAGATTCAAAATTTCTCAACTTATTTTGTTAATGTTTTTCAGATCATCAAAATAGAATGTCAAGCTGAAAAAAAGTACACTTTCGGCACCTCCTTCTCTTTGCATTGAATCGAAGTTTAACTGCTGCAAAAGCTGCTCGCAATATTTGTGTTGTTTATGGGGAAAATGCAATGGCCGAAAGAACCGCTCATTACTGGTTTGCAAAGTTCAAAGAAAAAAAATTTTGATCTTAAAGAAACACCTCGTTCTGGCCTTCAAACTGAACTTGACGAAGGGTAATTAAACCAACTTTTGCATGAAGATTCACGCCAAAGAACAAGAGAATTGGAAAAAAATGAATTTTTCTCACACGTGTATAGAGAACAATATTCATTTAATGGGAAAAGTCAAAAAATGTGGGGTGTGGGTTCCACATGCTTTAAGCGATAACAACAAGAATAAATTAAGCCACAATTGCCGCTGGTTTTCTTGCACGTCACCGCTTAACTCATGGACACAATAAACAATTTCTTTATGCAATAGTTACTGCCGATTAAAAATGGAGCCTGTATATCAATATGAAGCAGCGCAAGGAATGGCTTAGCCCAGATAAAAAGGGGACACCACGCGTGAAACGATGTTTTGTGCATGGTGGGACTAAGAGGAGATTATTCATTATGAATTGGTGGAAAGAAATCAAACAGTCAATACGGAACTATATGTTCAATAGATGGAAAGAATCAAAGTGCCAATTCAGAAAAAGAGACATAACCGATAGCATAATGTTCTTTTAATACATGAAAGTGTTCGCCCTCATGTCGCATACATGACCAAAGACGTTATTAAAACACACAGTTGGAAAGTGCTGCCACATCCGCCATACTCACCTGATTTATCACAAACAGATTTTCACATTTTTCGATCACTTTCAAATGATATGCATGGGGTTTCGTTTAACAGTGATGCAGAATTGAGAGTTTGGTTTGATGAATTTTTCGAGTCAAGATCAAATGATTTTTACCAAAAAGGTATTGAGAAGCTTGTTGAACATTGGAAAACAGTTGTAGACACGAATGGGGAATATACCATTCATTAAATAGCTGTTAGTTCTCATCTTTCTTTTAAAAATGTAGATTCAAAAAACAGAAAGAACTAAGTTGCCAACCCAATATTTTTTATGTACCCTTTATCATTTCTAACGACTTCTCTATCTATTTTTCATAAATTTGGCAAGTTTTAAGGGTCATGTGAAATCCTTCTAATTGATTAAAATTAAAAAACTCGACTTGAGGGAAGTAAATAAAATTTTTCGTTACTCTGGCATTTAATATGTTAGGTCCAAGTTACTAAACATGTACTACTTTTAAAGGCATTAACATTTAGGTATTTGGTTTATCAGTTCTCTTTGTCGATATATTTTTCATTAAATTATTATTTTTTTACCAGAATAGCTTATTGATGCATGTGAAAAAATTATTCAAAATTTTGTGGTGCATCATTTCTCATTCTATGATTTTATACAAAAATATTATTACGTGCATGTTATGTATCCTAAAATCAATGCACTCCAAGTTTTTTTAATTTTTTTTGTAAAAACACTTTTAATAATATTTGAAAGTTTTTTGTTTATTAGAATAGAGGTTAACAGAATTTATATCATGTAAATAACACTTGAATCCACCAGTTCTCAAATCAACCAAGGCTTCAAACCTCTCTCTTCCTAATTTAATTTCTGTTAAATACATCTAAATTGTCAAAACCGTAGTTCGGCTTTATTTGCTTTGTTTTCTTATATGGACATTCATACGGAGTTTACCGTTCAGTTTCACTTAATTTAAAACTGTAAAATTTATTCATTCTATCACAGTTTCCAAGATACATAGCTAATTAAATTAAACTTATGCTTCAAAATTTAAATCTTAATAGTAAATAATGTTGCTTATATATATTTTGAAAAAATCTATAAATTTTTAATTTTGTCGACATTTCCACACTTATGTGCACGTATATGGTTTGAAAATATTTTCTATTCGACATAAAAAATGGATTTGCGATTAGATTAAGGAAATATATAAATTATACGCATAAGTCCTAGCTGTGGTTTGGTAATTGTTTAAAATTAATTAATAAAAAATGAAATTTTACTTAAACATGGAATATATTCATCTAATTTTTTAAAATAAATTATTTGGTTTCGACAAAATTTATTCTTAAAGCCTTTGCTTATAAAATCCTTACACAATTCTTATACAACGAAAAAATTCGCAAAATAAAGTATATTAAGAATTTCAATGTTAAAAATACCATGACTTGAGCTTTAAGGTAGGATGGTTCTGTTTTTGAAAAATTATAAAATGTTGTCTGGTCATTACTATATCGATTCGTGGTAGTTTTCACTGCGTAATAATCAGAGTATATATTAATTTTGTTTAGGAATAATCTATTCCAAGTTCTTTCAAACTAAGTTTAATTACCAAAAGAAACTCAAAATATATTATGCTACAACCAATGTTTAGTTCACTAAATAGAGAATGCCTTAAAGAATAATGAAATTATTCTTGGAGTATCTTCATTATAGGATGTTGATGTGTAGATAAAAATATTATTATTGGAAATAAGAAACTGAGTTAATTGATACAACCATATCCTCGTTGAATAAATCTTTTAGTGTTAAATGTTATGGAAAAAGCTGTTAGACTATTGAAGTATCATCCATGGTACGTCAGGTTTAAATGACTTGCCTTAAAATTCTAACGGGTGTCTCGGTGAACCCCACCAGCAGAACTCTTTAACGAGGACTTTATAACAAGTAGAGGCAATAAAAACAAAACGATGATGCGGTGCATTA